>JASAOG010000386.1:0-118952 GCA_030265305.1 Biomphalaria pfeifferi
TATCGTTACTTAGATCAAGTTAAAACTTTACATAATTATTCATTGTTCCTAACAAAACGCGATTCAATTAAAAAAAACAACAATTAGTTAATTAATTGTAGTAGTAATTTAATTTTGTTTGAAAAAAAAAGAAATTAAATCTAACAGTATTGAGAAACTTTGCTATAAATGGTGAGTTCTTCCCCTTAGATAAAAAAAAATTTAAAAGAAATTTTTGTTTTATTAGCTACGATAACGAAACAGCCGTGGAAAGTGAACATAGATCAGAGCCCCATGGTCTAATTGCTAGTTGGTTACTATAACACAGATATCTCCCACGTCCGGTCATGTTCTAAGCAATAAAAATTGAAACAATGTTTTTACTGGGGAAAAAAACATAAGTACAGACATAAAAACATGGTTTAAATCGTATTTTCTGTATTTCTATCAACTCCTCATTACACACTTTGTATAACTTATGAAATTATAGTTTCGGACATTTCTGTTATACTTCATGGGGAGAAAAAGTTCTATCGAGTCATACTTTACCAGTTTCACCAGAATGAAAAAAGTAAGGTAGCCTAGACCGGTCATCTTTTAGCAAATCTTCGACAAACTCCACTGTCCAATGAGTGTTATCCTCCTGTTGAAGTAAATCAAATCCCTTGACCAGATCAGGATATTTCCTCATGGACATAATAGTCTTAGCCACCATGTCCCGTTGACTTGTCTCTGACCTGAAACAGAGGAACTGATTTCAATTTTGTTTTTTATAAAAAGTTATTTCATAATAATAAATAAATGTATAGATTTAAAATAAAACATGTTGTTTGATAAAAATAAACTTTTAAATTATGAAATATTAGAAAATTTAACTTCATTAACCTTTTTTTTTTTCTAATGAGCCAGAAATTAGAAAACATGAAGAAGTCAAAAAGCGTAAATGAGACACGGTTAAGTTTTCCAGCAGCAGCCGCAAAGGGAAAAAGCCGCTATTAGTTTTGCGCATACTGTCTGTCTGTCTGTCACGTTTAGATCTAGAAATGCTATTGAAAATCTACTTTCATCCTAGTTTTGATTTACAAATTTAGAAATTTTCTTTAGTTCTTAAGCTCTTAAGCAAGCTCTTAAAAAAAAATACACCTCTTTTAAAACAAAGCATAAAAAGTTATGTAACATTACTGACAGTGCCGGCCTTAAGAATTGCGATGCCCAATTTAGGCCCTCTTTTATTTCAATTTTTACAATAACAACTATTATTATTAATGAGATCATTATACAAAAAGTTAATATACAACATGCATAGGAAAAACTTCGAACTTAATAGGTGCCAGTGGGTTAACTAAAGCTACTTCCATCGTTAAATACTAAATATGTTAATCCTTTGGACTTCCCTTAAAAGTGAGGCATCATTTGATACTATATATATACTCGTGGTTTAAATGAAAGTGGAATTTTACTCCCAACAAAATTAGACAGTTACCTACGTCCAGCCAAGATGACCTTTGCCCCGATGAAGTCCGGATGCTCAGTCTTGAAGTCTTCAACCACTTCTTGGATCAGCTGCAAGTATTCATCTGTGACGTCATTTCCGTCTGCGTCTACCTGGGGATAGAGCAGTGCATGTGAGTCGGCCATGGATTGCTGACTGTTCAAGTACAAACTTTCAAGTACTCTGAGCTAGTTGAGTGGAGTCTATCCAGTTTGAACCTAGTCACGTACCTTGCCTGCAACCTTTATCTCCATGTACTGGACACCGTCGTTGTAAAACTCTTTGATGCCTTGCTCTAAGTAAAGTCTAGACCAAAGTGAAATTAATTGAATAGTAAACCCAATCATATTTTTATTAGGTACACATGTTATATAGTATATCAAGTTACTTTATCAGATATTTATTATTACATTCTCATAATATATGCCAGATATAATCCTTGAACTACTTATTTCATTAGTTTTAAAGGTCTAGCTGACTTTAATTCAACAATATAGATTCGACTTGTAATATAAGGAATCATGTCTTATTTCACTGTTGTTTGTTCAGATTTAGATGTTGTTTTTATCATTATTTAATCATTTCAGTTGAAATAAGAGAAAAAAATATGTTTATTAAATTTAGACGATTTGAACTTTCTAAACTTTTTGAAAAGTTTGTGTGCATAAAAACATTTTGTTCAATTCGGTTTTCAAACCGAATTTTTAAATATATAACACAATTTTATCTATTTCTGTATTTGACACACATCAATAGAACAGCTGACTATTTGATCTAATAGAACAGCTCACCTAATTTACCTAAAAGAACACCTCACCTAGTTTACCTATAAGAACAGCTCACCTAGTTTATCTAAAAGAACAGCTCACCTTGTTTACCTAAAAGAACAGCTCACCTAGTTAATCTAATAGAACAGCTCACCTAGTTTATCCAATGCAACAGCTGACCTAGTTAACCTCTTAATAACAATTGTATGTTGTAGTATTTTAATGGTCAACCTAATTTGCAAACAACTTATTCACATTTTATGACAAATGACATTTAGAACATTATTTCATGCAAATCCAACAGATGGCACTGCATCAACAAAACTAATTCTAAGCTTACTTTGTGTTTTTTCTACTAGGGATCAGGTCATACACAGTAGAGAAGTAGGTTTCGAACTTTCCCCATACATCATTCACAGATGGGTAAGCACGAAACGGGTCCTCGACCCAGATAGACATGTTATAGACCAACCTGTAAACAGTCAAGACAATCATTTAAGACATGACCAATGACCAAAGTACAATTTGTGACAGTACATCACCCAAACTCATTCTATGTACCCTATGACTCAGACAAAGTCACATTCAACTTGTATAAGCTTAAGCCTTCTCCTAGCTAAAAAAAACTTTACTTCATATGATTTGACTATATCACATTTTCTTGTACAAAACCGTCTTCGTTTAATATACCCAGCCATCATTATATTCACACATATTGCCATATACTCAGCTGCAGTGGCGTTTCTAGGGGTTAGGGGGGTGTAGGCCTAACCAGGTGACACCAGAGTAGACGAAAAACACACTTTAGTTAAAGTTAAAGTATATATAGCTAGTTACTCACACAAACATGCATATGACCTTTTATCATCTAGATCTAGATCAACCTATCTATCTGTCTATTATTAATTTGTTTTTGTACTAAAGTCCAAGTTGACAACTAGGCGCGTAAGTTTATCTGTTTTTACAATATGTCCAGTCGAGTCACTCCTTCATGGAGCCGGACGCTGCTTAAAAAAAAACGGCTCTAACGCTTCACCAACAAATGTAACGGTGTAGGCGATGTTGCTGAGAAAAGGAATCATTAGCTCGTAGGCTACATCGGAAAACCTCAAAGTTTAACCGTTATAGTAGAAAAAAAAATAAACGTAAATTGGTATAGAGACTTACTAAATCTATATAGTTCTAGAGCCAAATGGCGTAGCAGCTTATTACAGTTATTATGCGATAACAGTTAATTTAAAGTTGCTTCAATTTTATTAAAATCTTAATGGTTAAATCTAATATAGATCACATCTAGATCCTAGATCTAGAAGTAAATCTAGACTAGATCTTAAGAGTTCTAAATCAGAATTTTAGGTCTTGCGTTAGACCCTGATGTCGATATAATGAAAGAACCAATAAATAATTGCACAAGTATGTCTTCCCCGCTTGCCTATTCAGAAAATGTGGACGTTCACCTTCAATGCAATCAAGCAGCTGACGTTGGCATGGGTTCGATACCCAAGTTGGGTCAAATATTACTTTTATTTATTTTTTTTTTTCAATTTTCATTATAGTTTAAGTTTAATGATGGAGGTATTTTATTTTGAAAAATAAATGTAAATTTCTTTAAAGACTAATAGAGAAAACACACAATTTAATGCGAGCCTGTTAGTAATTTTGAAAATCTTAAACTTTGTTAAATGCTATAAAATTTGATAAAAAGTTATTTATAAAACAATTTTAAAATAGAATCCATGCAAGTTTAACAGTAATGTATGTTGTAACTCATCTCACTGTATTAAAGCCAAATAAAAATAACAAAGTAGCGATAGATTTTGTAGGAAAATTCGTAGTCAAAGTTGATTTTGAGAGGGGAAAGTTGACACCGTGAGATGCTCGATCCAGGAGACACCGACGCCAGTGCTCAGGATGCCGCTGCTCAGCTGTCTTTAGATTATGTTTGAACAGAAAAAAGTATGTGCCCATTTTTAAAAAATTCATATCAGGCAATTCTGGGGAAAAGAAAATGGTGGCCCACGATTATAAGCTAAGATAATTTGTATTGGTCCAATCAAGTGGAAATTCAGTTTGACTACAATTGACCACCTCAGCAATATTGAGCTTCTAATATTATTTTATTTTGAAGTCCATGCGGGTTTTAAGGCGCTAGCTCAGAAGTAACCCAAACCAAGCAAACTGAACTCTGAGTTTACTCACTGCTCATCAAACTGGTCTCTGTTACTGGCAGAAGCTCTCAGTTTAGCCATGGACACCCAACCTGCACAGACAAAACGATTCAAATATCAAATTAAACCAGACATTTGGGATCTATTCAGTCATGAAACAAAGAAATGTTTTTTTTTAGAATTGCACGTGAAACGAGTCATTTGGCTAGGTCTGCCTTTGAGCTAATGTTCTATTTAATATGTTGATGCATTTTTTAAAACCTATTAGGAAGCTTCTGTACATAACGATATAACGTTTTAGACTATTCTTGCTAAAGTTGCTGCCTGGCTTGTGAAAAAAAAAAGGAGGTCATGCTCATGAAGTCCCAAGCGAAAGTAACTTAGTTCCACAAATCATTGTGCATGGCCACTTAATGTTGTCGACCACCATCAGGAACATAGGCAACATAGTATCCAACGACGCTTCACTTTCTAACAACCGTCTAAATAAAGCCAACAGCGCTTTTGGTCGCCTGCAATGGTGAGTATGGCGGTATAAGTCTCTTCTACTAATAAAAATCAATGCCAACGGAGATTCTTTTTGGCAAGCTAAATGAGGATGCTCAGGACGGAATAACAGAGATGGCCCCAGAAAGCGCCATAAAGCTTTGATTAGGCGCCATTTTGCCCTAACTGGCAGGAGATGGCATTTGAAAGTGACAGCTGGATAGCTCTCTCGCGGGACAATCATTTGAGGCCCAAAGAATAGTGCCCAAAGAATAGTCCTTGTGAAGAAAGGTATAGAAAAAGAAAAGAACACTTGAATAGATCTTCGAGGAACAGTTTTGTCTGTGCGAGATGTGGCATTGGATGTGGTATTAGGTGTAGCAAAATATGTCGGTCGCAACTGGGTTTGCTTAATCATATCAAATACTGCACACATTCTTAATCTTCGGAATCGAAGACATTGCCATTATTTATTGTAAGTTTACACACACTAATCAATGAACCATACAGATTGCATTCGGCAAACTATGGTACGAAAGGGACTCCACGATACATATCATCTTTCCTGTAATGTCTGATATCTATAGAAAGCGTATCGGGACCCTAATCTTTAGAAAAAAAGGTCACATCCGAATCAGAACCTGCAATCTTTGGTTTAGCAGTATTTAGGCTTATTTAACTTTTACGCAAAACAAATTTAATCAATGCATCAAAAAGATTGCGTTAAAAAAAAATTTAGAATACATTCAAATAGTCCTCAAACTATTTGATCGCTTAAAATACCCAGATAATAGAACACGTGACCAGCTTGAGCCCCGCAAGGGTAAAGGGTGTAAAGTAAATAAAATGTATGAGCTTACCTGGCCCGGGGTGTGTCTTCGAGAATTTGTACTTTCTGGTCGGGTATTTACTCTCTTCTACACGTGTATAGAGATTAGGTAAGTAGGTCAGTCGTTTAATGACCCACTGTAATGACGTCATGGCCGAGTCGTGTAGATGTAGCACACCACCTTATGATGATTGGTTAAAAAAAAAGTGAAGGCATATTTCAATAACAGCTAAAAAAAAGTTGAGTTCCTAGAAAAGTTTTGGTTTATGCTACCCCTTAATAACATATCGGAGGTGGAGCGACCTAAGTTTCGGTTTAGCTAATGGCTTCCAAATGAGATCTCTACAAATCAATGCTCACTTCTTTGAGGTCCCGTTAGATTACATCAACATATCGGAGGTAGAGCGAACAAATTTTTCTTTTTTTTTTTTCTTATGCTAGTTGCAGAAGACTTTAGGGATTCTTTTGTCCTAATATGGCGGAATTGACCGGTGGCGTTACCTGACGGTGGTGAACATACTTAGCATTGAGTTGTATAGAACATAATTTAATAAGCAGAAGATTTCAGACTCTGTAGTATCAATATACGATAGCTAATCTTTAACATTTTATTGTGATTATTCGGTATTTTAGAAACATGAAAGAAGTTGAATTGATAATTTACACTAATGGCATTGAACACGAACTGGTTCAAATACATAACATGTTTATTTCAACGTTCATGTTCCATGTGAATACAAAAGCTTTAAATAAAGAGGAGGTCTACCGTATTCAAACAGTTTTAAAAAAAGCAATGTTTTGAAGCTTGCCTAAAGCGTGGTCAGATAACCATGTGAAAAGAAACTATTTTCATTTAATTTTATTTCTTTGTTTTTTCTGTACAAGATAACAATTGAATAATTAAGATATTTTATTTGACATACAAAATATTCATTTGCAAGGAAACGTTTACAGGTTATAAAATTTTTATCCATCTCAACTTTGTCCTATATTTTCTTTTAGTGAAGTTTCCACGTTTTCATTCGTAAATAACATTCTCCCAGGTCGAGGCTCAATTTAGTCTCTGTTTCCACTGATTAATCTAAATCTATGGAAAGTATTTGTTTACTTGTGTTTTCTTTTGGAGTTTCAATTCATTCGGATTTACTGTTTTAAACTTTCTTGTGTTTTTTTAGGAGTGTTAGTAGTGTTGTGTCTCCAATTTACTTCTTAAAGAGTGTTTTTTTTTTCTCTTTTTTTTGGTTTAGTTTTTTTCTTTTCTTTCTACTTCCTTTCTACTATGTCTATAAAGACATTCCTTATAGAAAGAAAGGATTTGGAGGGTAGTTTGGTTCACCAACCAGGTACTCTACTAATAAAACTGTCCGGACAGGGAGCAGTTCGAGCCTCGATGGCGTCCATCATAGCCGCCATGAGGCTCGGGCCGAAGGAGGTGGGTTCCCTGTACTGGTTTGAGAACCCTTTCCTATGGTTCCTGGGTGTTTCTTCACCGCTGGTGAGGACAGGATCATAGGAAAGGTCTTTGGTAGCGAAGACACTTTCAGGGTGGAAGTTACCACCCTGGAGGAGGAGAAAATAAAAGTAACGCTCCATTGGGTGTCACCCACCATTTCAAAGAAAAAAATTGAAGAGATTTTCAGTACCCTCGCCGCAGAAGGCTCCAAAATAGAAGCTTTTAGGCTAGGGGTTAGTGACAAGTGGGTGGCTTGGATTAAACCCCGCAAGGGTACCGAGCTACCCCACAACATACAGCTGAAGTATGAAGAAGACCCCAGGACCTACAATGTCTTAATTACTACACCGGGGAGAAGGCAGCAATGTTGGTTCTGCCAGAAGGAAGATCATTGGTCAAACCAATGTCCCAACAGGGCTGCCCCTAGGGGTCCCAAAAAGGACGTTGAGAGGTCCTTGGAAGGTAAAAAAAACACGTATGCGTCTGTCTTAAAAAAAGGATAGTGAAAAGGGAGAGACCAAGGCTATACCACCTGAGGTAGATGAAGATGGGTTCGAACCAGTAAAAAGTAAAAAAAAAAGGTACAACACCTGAAAAACGTATAGACAGTGGGAGGGGTATCCTTTCTCCCCCCAAAAAAGGCGAAAGTAGCACACAAAAAAATGAAAACCACCGGACACGCTAGATCGGAGCCTAGCTCTCCAAACAAAGCAAACCGGAAAAGGACTCTTTCTCTGTCCTCTACCTCTGAAAGGGGGAGAACGGGAGAGGAATGGATGATTTGGAAGATATCCCCAACTCTCCTGCACCTCTAGTAATTGACGAGGGGGAGGACCCTGACACACGGCCAAACACATGAACACTTTTAAATAGTAGGCACACACACATACAAACGCAATAACCCACCTACACACAATCATGGCAGACATTATAATTACATACTCAAGTAGTGGCAATACAGGGAGGGTGTTTATAATCAAAATAGAATCCCAAAAATACACATTCGTAAAACTAAGGATACATACACACACACACAAATGATCACAACTACTCACACACACCCACACTCATATACACACAACCCATCATCACGCAATCATGGCAGACATTAAAATCTTAACTCTTAACATTAGTAGCTTAAATAATAAACATAAATATATAGTACACCTCGCTAGAAAATATACACCGGATTTTATTTTCCTCCAAAAGACAAATACTTCTACCACACATCAAGCAAAACAAACTACAACACATGGGAGGTTATTTTAGCCTAGGTAGAGACTTTAAAGGGGTAGCCATCTGACAAACATCGGATAGATACAAAATCACACACACTCAGAACGAAAACAATGGGAGGGTAGTAATACTTAGAGTAGTTTCACAAGAACAGAAATACACACTAGTCAATATGTACGCACCAGCTCAGAAAGGGAGAGAAAAACGTGAGGTTATTCCAAAACCTCAGTGACACACTACACATCCCAAACATAGGAGAACAACTAATAATAGGAGAGGATTTTAACTTTATAGAGGCACAACTGACAAACAATACACACACACACAATATCCACCCTCTCAGCCGGTAGCAGAAACACACAACTACATGGGAGAAATAGTAAACTATTTCCACCTGGTAGATGCTTATAGAAATTAGAGCCGAATGGCAAGGAAACTACATTAACACATAGGTCCTACCAGGTTGAAACCAGAATTGACCGTTTTTACATACCCACGGACACCAACATACTTAGTGTGACACATTTAGGAGAAACCCTACATTACTCCGACCATAAAGGTGTACTTTTGGAACTTGGAACAAAAATAATAAAAAGAAAAAAAACAAAAGAATCCCATTGGAAATTAAACAACAACCTTTTGGAAGACCCACTAATCCAAAGAGTACTAAACCAACTCCTGCTAGCAACAGCACAAGACATAGAAAACGAATACAAATTAACCCAGGCGTGGACAATAATAAAAAATTCAATCAAACAACAATTCAAAATCTTAGCAAGAATCAAACAAACAAAGAGGGTAAATGAAGAAAACAGAATAAAAAATCTCCTTACTCAAACGCAGGATGAAATTGAAAAAACAGACCTAACCACACAACTTGAAGAGTTATACAAACACCAATATAGAGAAGTCGAAATCAAATGTAAAAATAGCCAGATATCAGAAGGGCCAAACAAATTATACATGGCGCTAGTACACAATACACAAAAAATAGAATAATAGCCAACATAACAGACAAAGAAGGAAACAAAATACAGGAGAATGACAAAATAATAGAAATTTTTACAAAACATTTCGTCAACATGTATAATGAAGAACAAACAGATACAGACGCACAAAACATACTTCTAAAACACTGTAAAACATTACCTCCATCAGAAAAACAAAAGACAAATGGTCACTTTACATTAGAGGAGCTGAGGGCTGCTTTAGACACAACACAAAATAACAAATCCCCTGGCCCAGACGGTTTGACATATGAATTCTATAAAACTTTTTTCTCCCAAATAGGACACCTACTACTAAGACTATACAATGACATGTTAGAAACAGGACAGACGCCTACAGACTTTAATCTTGCATACATCACACTATTACCAAAAAAAACAACCTGAAAACAACACAACACCTAGTGACTTTAGACCCATTTCCCTTTTAAATGCTGACTATAAACTGCTGACCAAAATGATTTTTTTAAGAGTTATTCCCCTTATACCCTACCTACTAGGACAAGACCAGTACTGTAGCAACCCGGAAAAAAATATAGACGAACTGAACCACTTTCTACGAGACATCATATAGTACTGTAAAGACAAAGACTTGAAAGAAGCCCACAAGTCCATTGACCAAGAAAAAGCTTTCGACAGAATTGAGCATGACTACTTATACAAAATATTAGACAAGACAGACATAGACAAGACTTTGATAACATACATAAAGCTAGTCTACACCGATGCCACAAGTCAACTTATAATAAATCCAACACTAAGCAGCAAGATTTCTATTAGAAGATCTGTTAGGCAATGTTGTCCCCTATCCCCCTTTTTATACACCCTTTGCCTAGAACCCCTGTTAGAGAATATTAGGTTAGCAAAGAAATTTTAGGAATAAAAATCCCCGGTCCAACCCCCGTAGTCAAAATTAAAGCTTATGCCGACGATACCACACTTTTCCCCACCTCAGAAAAAGACAGCTAAAATGATAGAGAAATGTACATTATGTGGGAGGGCGAGCGGGTCCAAAATAAACATTAATAAATCCTCAATTATGGGACTGGGTAGGTGGGAAATCCCCCCCCCCCCCCCAACATTCCCTTTAACTTTAAAATACAGAAAGAAATAAATGTATGTGGCATCGTGTGGACTAGCAACCCAGCACACTATTGCCATGAACAGCGGGCGGAGATTCTGGCCCACACAAAGAACGTGATAAGAATGTTTCAGTACATGGCGACAACCATATTTGGGAGAGCTATATTAATAAACAACTTGGTCATCCCGAAGATAATCACTTAGCCAATATAGTAGAACCTCCTCCTAATTTCATAAATAACATCAATACCACTATCAGAAATTTTATTTTCAAAAACACAATAATAAACATAAAACATATAACACTCATACAAGACAAAAAAAGAAGGAGGGATAGGCTTACAAGACATTCACACAAAAATCAAAACGCTTAGAATAAAATTTGTAGGGAAAATAGTAAGGTCTCCCAATAACTTCCCCTTAGTATTTTATTATTTTGGACTTAGACTAAACAAACTCCTCCCCATTCAAAACAACACACCCCATCATTTTGGTAACCATACACATCCATTCTACAGATCACTCACAAGACACCCCTCCAGCAATGAAAACATAACACACCACGGCTCAAAAACAATATACACTATACTCAGAGACAAGTTGAAAGAAAACCTAGAAGTTAGAATAAAGTGGGTCAGGGAGTTAGAGGTTAAACCAACCAACTGGACAGACACATTCACGCATTTACACAACAAATACATAAAACCCAAAGCACGAGAAGTGGCCTACAGATTACTCTTCGGGATGACTCCAATAAAAGGAAGACTCTCAACTACAACAGAGTCCAGATGTACCTGTGTAATTTGTATAAAAGAAAACCATAACCCAGAGAAACATTTATTTAGTGAATGTGAGCTGGTTGAGGCAGCAAATAAAACTTTAGAAGATATTATTGACGCAAACAGTGAAACCTGTGCAAATGTAAATACTGCTATTTTCTTTAATAAAGTACCTAAAGCCATAAATAAACAACTAAGAGACATCAATGTAATTAGTTTATCAGAATATAGAAACCTTATTTGGAATACCTACCTACAAATTGTCTACCATAATAAACTAATCGGCGAGATATTATTAGATCACATTTTTTTAAAAATTATTGAACGCAAAGTGAAACAATATTGCGCTAAATAAAAATACCAAGATTGTCCATTAACTTAAAGAAAAGGATATATATATATATATATGTGTGTGTGTGTGTGTGTGTATGCGAGTGTGTATAGATATATATCCCAAATGATCCTTTTTATATATATTTAAAGACCCTGTAACCTTATAATTAAAAAAGCTAGTACTCCAAATAAAACAAAAAAAAACAGTGATCGCCCCTTGAAATTGACACGGGTTAAGACAATTGACTGGCAACACAATTGCAGACTCTTTGGACCACCAGGGAGGGCAAATTCCACCCACTGATGAGGCTGTAAGCTTTCATCAAGCCCTGGCTATAATACAAAAAACAGAAATGGAAAAGTGGTTTGAGTGCTGGGACAAGTCCCAAAAAGCCCGCGCAGTCTGGGAGCGCATGAGGCGCCCTGACTGCACTTCCCCGTGGTGGAGGCTGTCCAGGCCTGAGCAAGCTATTATAGCACAGTGCAGGACAGGCCACTGTCCTGTTGGCTCATATTTCTCGCGACTATGGCCAAATTTTGATTCACGGTGCCCCCGCTGCGGGGAAGAAGAGGAAACGGTGCCTCATATTCTGTTTGACTGCCCCAGACTTGCTGATCTCCGTCTCGACAGGTCTGGGAAACCCAAAATTCTCGACCTGTATGGCGACATTTATGCACTACGCAAGACAGCAGGGTTTCTGTCCAGGGCTTTTGCAAGAGAGGATTTGAGCCTCTCAAGCCCTCACTCTAATAGAGTTTGATGATGATGATGATGATGAAGAAGACAATTCAAAACAGTACACAATCACGAAGGCCACGCCTTGACCTTGTGACTGTAAAGACTTAAACCAAAGTTTTGATCTACAAAGACGAGCGAGTTAGGCAGGAGAAAACGAGAGATCTCATTCGA
This sequence comes from Biomphalaria pfeifferi, assembly GCA_030265305.1. Classification (NCBI taxonomy): domain Eukaryota; kingdom Metazoa; phylum Mollusca; class Gastropoda; family Planorbidae; genus Biomphalaria; species Biomphalaria pfeifferi. The sequence continues at coordinate 12,523 of JASAOG010000386.1, forward strand.
TTAAAACAGAGAATCATATCGAAATGGAACATTAGGCCAGCAAGTCAAGGAACGGAAACACAATAAGGAACCAGGAGCGAACACGTGAAAACCCAAGAAAAGAGTAACTCCAAGAAATCAAGAACAAGGGCAGACCTTTACGTTTTATGTAAACACTGTTTTTCTTCTGTTGTTCCAGGATTGAGAATCAGGCATGACCACATGATATCTAAGCAAACAATTCTTTGTATAAATGTGTACTTTTTAACAATTATGTCCATAGTGACTTATTTACGAATATTGAAAAAATACCACCACTATCCGTATTGTGCATACCTGTGCAGTCTACATACAAATATATTTTTTCTTACTACCTTGCAGACGTTTAGTCTAAACAGTTATTGTTCTTCTTCTGTTGTTCTAATATTGAGCATCAACAAAACCTCATATCTCAACAAGCTTCTACATCAAATTGTTACAAAATTAGTAATTAGTTTCATTTTTTTTTTTTTTTTTTTTTACATATGTTAAAGTTGTTACTATTGTTAAAAATAAATTCTCCACCACCATTGTCAATATTGCGCATACTTGTGCAGTCTACAGAGAAATAATATATTAAAGAGGGGAAGAGGAAAAATAAAAAAAAGGGGGGGGGGGGGGGGAAAAGGGGGAAAAATATTCAAAAAAAAAAAGTATATATATATATATATATATTGATACATATAAATAACTTTCAGTGCGACTCCAATTGGCCCCTGTTACCAAAAAAAAAAAAAAAGCCACAGAGAAATTGTCTCTGAACAGAAACTCCCGATATACTGACTTTAGCAGACATGATTTCCACCTTGATGATGAGGAAGTAGTTTTCCAAATCTCAAGGGAGGAAATCAAAAATCGTCATTAAAAGGGAGACAACAAAAGAAACACCATAAATGTTTAAATGCTTATGTTCACATAAGTGTGTACACACATAGATGTGTATGCACGTTTGATAGAAGTTTATATAAAGAACTGGGGTAATGTAGCAAAGCACAAAGGAAACAACCATAAGCAATGTAGACAAAGTGGAAAAAAATTAAACTACGATGTTTAAAATGTTTTAAATTCATCTAAGTTTCTACTTTCACTTTTTGATTGTTTCTATTTAATTACGTAATGTTGACATTCTCACCACATATATTTTAAGAACCTTAAATTTAAAAAATATTCATTATATGCTATTGGAAAAAAATAACGCCATATACAAAGCAATTTAAAACGTTAAAATATTATGGCAACCTAAATGTAACTATATGCATTGCTATGTTTTGCAATCATTGTACTTTAAAATGTAACTACATAATTTGTACGCTTACTAATAGAATATGCATCTTTTTGTTAATAAAAAAAAATAAATAAAAAGCCCTAATAGAGGCAATGCCCAAAAAAGAGGCAAAGAAAAGAGGCAAAGGCCCAAGGATTCCTAGGATGTAAACAGCTCGACAACTGAAGTCAAAAGCTAAAAAACCCCATAAAAGTAAAGCCATAACGACAGCGTGCCTACGTCACATCCTCTGGTGGAGTCTAAGAATGTTAATGTAACCAATATTTCTAGAGAAAAAAAAGGTAGTTGGATTTCACATAATTAGTTCTACAATGTAAAGTGATGCAGTTAGTGTGGAGCAGTCAGCTATGACAACTGCGCCCTCAGAAATCTTTATCGCTTTGTTTTGTTGTGTCCTTCGTGTTGTGTAGACATCAAATAAAAATAGTGAAGAAAAAAAAGGTTACAAAGACAGTTTGTGTGGAAACACAAACTCAAAATCGGCTTCCGAAGTGATCCACCCAGTTAGTTAAAAAGGCAGGTGTCTTATAATGAATATCTAATTGATCTAATTGTTTGTAAAGGGTCAATCTTTAAATCCTCAAAAAAAACTTTTCCGTAAAGGGCGCATCTTTGCAGTTCACGCGATAATATGATAAACACTTATTAACTCTTTCTCTCCTAACTGACGATACCAAAGTTGATTCCACTAGAATGTGATAAATAATTACGGAGAGAAAGAGTTAATTGTTGTTTTAAATTATGTCCAACTTACAACATGCATACTAAATAGATTTTTTTCTCTTGAAAAAAGTAAACATTTTTTTTTTAGTATGACAGAGCTTACTTTACTTTGCAATACAAATTTAGATATGAATTACTAAAGAGCCTCCCGTGTTTGTTACTATTAATAGTGAATAGTTGTAAAAGTGGTGCATTTTTATGAAAAAAATGCTAGCAATAGTAATTTAGACAATTAGATTTTTCGCTTTCAGAAAAGAAAAAAAGTAGCCGTTGCATCAGAACTTTTAAATGTCTAAAATATTATGATGTCGGATTATCACTACCTTTTCTGGTTTACGAGATCTAAATGGGAAGGACCGACGGACGGACGGAAGGAGGACAGACATTCCACACAAAACTAATAGTGTCTTTTCCCCTTTCGGAGCCCGCTAAACATGAACAACCTATTTATAATATAACGCATAGTTAAACAACGAATGAACAGAAAAAGCTCCGTTAGACTTACACCAACAGTTAGAGGAAACCGAAAGTTCAATACAAAAACCAACATGAAAGTCGACAAAGAATACGTTTCTGTTACTGTACAACAGTGTATCTGATAGAAACTTTGTCACATGTCATTTATGAGTGAGTCAGGTGTGAATGTACATTTTGGTATTTTATAGTTATAATTTTTTGTTTGGTGTAATGCACACATTGTAAGACAATTTTTTTTTACGCACAATAAAGATTGTCATTATTATTATTATTATTATTATTATTATTATTATTATTATTATTATTACTTACTTACTTACTTACGCAAGGCAAGAGGGAAACAACCAGAATTTTTAAAAAATTACTTTAAAAAAAAAAGCTTATAGTAAGTGCATTAATTAGTCTGGATCGGTCATGGAATTAAATTTTTAATAAGCCTCAGAGGACGATCTATAAAAGGGACTTATTCAGCTTATACTCTACCTACTTCAGTCCTGTGCTATTTGTTTTCCGTTGGAAAGGAGATTAATAATTCAGCTTATACCACCTACTTCATTCAAATACAATTTCTGTCGTTGTTCAAGATACCAAACAAAATAATTAACTACCAATAGTACATTAACAAGTTGTTAATTTTTGTTATTGATTCTGGTATTGTCAGGTAAAAGTAATAATTTTGCAAAATTTCAGCTTGATCCGAGATTGGGTGTGGGAGAAATAACGTGAGTGAGTTGATATAAGCTTTGTAAAAATATTTTCATTTCATTTGCGCTGTCTCCTTCCTGAGAGAACGCCGCCTGAGCTGGCAAAGGCAATGTCCGCCGTATGGAGGATTAACGTATCCCGAACATTATCCCCTATAGACAACTTGCGATGGGCACAAGAAACAAATGGCCGCCCCCTCCCCCCCTCCGATATGTGAATGTAGCCACACGGTACCTCAAAACAATGGACATGGCTGTTGACTAGTCCTAGATCGCACTATGTAGAGAGAGATGATGATATGGAAAGCTTAATGGCAGTGAAGAAAACATTGACCTTACATGTGAAAAAGAAAAATCTTACTCTGGAATAAATGTAACCTAACACAACTACACTAAACTGCATTAAACTTTCAACAGACATTCTTATTAGAAAAAGACAACCAACCAGTCGATGACCTCTGGAATTCTATTAAAAACCAGCATTATAGAAAATCATATACCAACTAAATACACATCAAACAAAATAAATAAATGCTGGTTTAAAAATAGACTAAAGAAGCTTTGTAAACAGAAGGAAAACCTATATAGAAAATTTAAAGAAACTAAGGCAGAAAGAGTTTACAAAAAGTATATAAAAATTAAACATATATAGAAAATTTAAAGAAACTAAGGCAGAAAGAGTTTACAAAAAGTATATAAAAATTAAACACTTAACCCAAAAAGTAAGCAGACAGCTGTAGAGTGAATACATAAACAATTTAATATCTAAAGATAACAACAAAAACCTATGGTCATACATTAAGTCTAAGATAATAGAAACAACAGGCATAGCGCCATTAAAAGATGAACATAACATAATACATAATGATAATGAAACTAAAGCAAACATCCTAAACAAATACTTTGCATCAGCATTCTCAGCCCAAGGAGACAAAGACATATTACTGAATTTGAACCAAGTAGACAACATAGAAGATATAGAAGTACAAGAAAATGGAATTCAAAAACTATTAGCCAACACCAAACCAAATAAAGCGTCTGGACCTGATGGTATTCCAGCTAGATTACTCAAAGAACTAAGCAATGAGCTAGCCCCAGTGTTTAAAATACTCTTTCAGTCTTCACTTAACCAGGGCAGAGTACCAAAGGACTGGAAAGAAGCTAATGTCACCCCCCTATTTAAAAAAGGAGAAAAATCTGACCCAGGAAACTACAGACCAGCATCACTTACCAGCATCACATGTAAAATCCTAGAACACATAATATGTAGCAACATCATAAACCACTTAGACAAACAAAATGTCCTCACACTATACCAACATGGCTTTAGGAAATATAGATCATGTGAAACACAACTAATAGGACTAATTGATGATTTTTTTAAAGGTTTAAATAATAGTGAACAAATAGATGCTATCTTAAAAGATTTTTCTAAAGCTTTTGACAAAGTTCACCACCATAGTTTGCTTAAAAAATTAAAATATTTTGGCATTAATGGTCCACTGCATCAGTGGATTAAAGATTTTCTGATAGGGAGAGAACAAACTGTAATAATAAATGGCTCTAAGTCAACACCGATAACAGTAAACTCAGGTGTACCTCAAGGAACAGTCTTGGGTCCACTACTATTTTTAATTTACATAAATGATTTACCAAATTGCATTACTTCAGGAACAAAAGTCAGATTATTTGCAGACGATTGCATAATATATAGAACAATAAAAACAACACAAGACACAGATATTTTACAAAGAGAATTAGATGAATTACAGAAATGGGAATCAAATTGGAGCATGTCTTTCCACCCAGAAAAATATCAGTTGTTAAGAGTAACAAAAAAACTAAAACAAATTAATTCCACTTATTTTATTTATGGCAAACCAGTAACACAGACTAAAAACGCAAAATACCTAGGTGTTATAATAAATGAAAAACTGTCATGGAATCCACATATTGATGAAACTATAAAAAAAAATCCAACAAAGCATTAGGATTTATTAAAAGAAATTTCTATAAATCAAATAAGAACATAAAACTAAAATGTTTTTTAACCTTGATTAGGCCAATAATAGAATATGCATCCTCCGTTTGGGACCCCTCAACTCAAGAAAACATTAAGAAACTGGAACAGACACAAAATAGAGCAGTGAGATTCATAACAAATGAATATTCACATTTGACTAGAGTAACACCTATAGTAAAATCACTAAATTTAGAAAGCCTTCAGGACAGAAGACTCAAAAGTAAAGTAGCAATTATACATAAAACACTGAACCATAATCTTCAAATACAAAAACAAAATTTAATAAAATACTCTGAAAGACACAAAGATAAAGGCACATTCCTCGTCCCATATGCTAGGACAAATTTGTACAAATACTCCTTCTTCCCTAGTGCTATTAGAGCATGAAATGGGTTGCCTGAGCTAGCCAGGAAAACCAGTGACTTGGCAGAATTTAAGTCATTGGTTAATATGCATGACTAAATGCATGATGCGTAGGACGTAATCATCTTCTTTTTTGAAGTAAGGTCTGTATTATATAAGATAAGATAAGATAAGACGGAGCAGATCGCCAAATGCAAAATGGATAGTCCCTTTACCACCAAATTGAATGTTACCTTTACCTTATGTTGCATGTACACGAGACAGTCTCTCCAGAATAGAGCTCTACAGTCACATGAAAAGTGTTCTACGCGATGAACCATTGTCTTACGACTGAAGGAGGAGGGCCAGTTCTTGAGGTATTTCATGAACAATAAACAACGTCTCAATAATCTGAACCTCTTTTCCGTGTTGTACAGCCTGGACTCTTTTCGTGAAACCGTTATCTTGTTTGTACTGTGTCTTATTGTAATGGAAATAGATACTTACAAAGAAATGAGAAAGAAAAAAAAAAAGAGAAATGCAAAAGAAAGTAGTACACAGACTGTCTCAGCTACATAGATTGGCTGAGAACGATGTGTCGGTGAACCAATTGTTGGTTAACAAGTTGTCTGTGAACCAGTTGTCGGTGAACGAAATCTCGGGTGAACGAATTTGGCGTGAATAATTTGTCGGTGAAAGAAATGTATTTTTTCTTGTTCCCATCTAGGACATTTAGGGCATCCATATTTATTCAATCAAAAGACACCTGGGCCGCATAGGTCATCTAAAACATGTAAGACATCTATGCAAACCAAAAAAAATCTAGGACATCTAGGTCAACTAAAGCATATAGGACATCTTGGCCATCTAAAACATCTAGGTCATCTATGTCATTTAGAACATCTAGATCATCTATGAAATCTGGGTCATCCACACAATCATGCATCAAGAGAACATATAAGACACTGTGACATCTAGAACATCTAGGTCATCTAAGACATCTATGTCAAGTAGGTCATCTTAAACATGTAGGAAATCTAGGTAATCTAGGACATCTAGGACATGTAGGTAATCTATGATATCTAGGACATGTAGGTAATCTATGATATCTATAATATCTAGGACATGTAGGTAATCTATGATATCTAGGACATCTAGGACATGTAGGTAATCTATGATATCTAGGACATCTAGGACATGTAGGTAATCTATGATATCTAGGACATCTAGGACATGTAGGTAATCTAGGATATCTAGGACATCTAGGACATGTAGGTAATCTATGATATCTAGGACATCTAGGACATCTAAGACATGTAGGTAATCTATAATATCTATGACATATAGGTAATATATGATATCTAGGACATGTAGGTAATCTATGATATCTAGGACATCTAGGACATGTAGGTAATCTATGACATCTAGGGATCATACGTCATTGTATGTTTTAGGACTCTATTCTATAACACAATACATTTAGCTACACCTCGCTCCATTATTAAAGTCCAAACAAGTGTATTACAACACATTACAACACTTTACAACACTTTACAACACATTACAACACATTACAACACACAACATCAAAGAATTACCTACTCTAGGATCAAATTATTAAAAATATTTGGAAAACTAGAAAAGTAAACATTTGATCTACTGTTTTATTTTTACCTTTTGGCATTTTCTGTAGTATTTTAAAGATGGTACTGTTGTCTATCCAAGGTTTGCTCTTAAAGAATGTAATGGCTGGTGGGTACGGGGTGGAGGTCCAAATACTTTCTTGAATTGTTTGATTTTTTAAGTCCATTAAAAACGAGTTCACTAATTGTTCTCTGGGACTTAGAGTCTGTCAAAAGAATTCATATTACAAAGTAACAGTAAATTCATAGGTTGGAAAATGTCTTTATATAATAAAAACGAGTATCTTTGTTTCTGTTAAGTATATTCTTTGTTTCTGTTAAGTATAAATGCCCTTATTTAGACTTATGAAACATATAAACTTCAAACATAGCCATAATATTGCAGCATTTTACGTTGTGATAAAAACACACATAGCCTACATTAAGAAAATGCTATTGGGTGTTTACATCGATTTATAGTGCACATGATCAAAAAAAGAATTGCAATAGTTTTGTAAATAATTGTTCTCATGTATTGCCAATGTTTATGACCCCGATCAAGCCGAATAATTGCCGAAATTTATATCCATAATAAAGACAAAGAATTGCTCATGTTGTAAGCCTATGATCAGGCCAAAGAATTGCTCATATGTTTATGTAAAGGATCAGGCTGATGAATTACCCATATGTATGCCCATGATCAGGCCGAACAATCACCCATTTATATATATGTCAATGAACATGTCAACAGACGTACCAGTTTGGCGCCAACTCTCATGGAAAGCTCCTCCTCAATGAAAGCACGTCGTGCTGCCAGGTAAGAGTCAACATTTGCAGCTATTGGCACCAGCATGTAAAAGATGACTGCTAGCTTGTAGACCATCATCTTGCCAGGTGTCTAGGTACATTAAACAAAACATTTTTGTTTAAATGGAGAGTATATTTAAACTTCGTATTCTTGTCGTATGAATTTATTTGTAAAAAAATCTTTCTAGAAAGCTTGGATACTTTTGTTTGTCATTTGACTCACGTGATATTACAAATATTGTTCAATAATTCTTTTGTTATCTCCTCTGAACTAATTCAGAAACATTCTACAAGTAGGAAATGACATGTGTATAGGTCCCAAGGATCACCGTAAACGGACAGCCCCTTAACGTGGTAGACCACTTCACATATCTAGGTAGTATAGCGTCAAACAACGCCTCATATTTCAAGGGAAGTTGATAACCGTCTAGCCAGGGCCAGTAGCGCTTTTGGACGCATTCAGGAGAGAGTTTGTCGGAACCGATCGCTCCGCCTGCCAACAAAAATCAATGTCTACCAGGCGGTGGTTCTCTCAACCCTTCTATATGGCTCTGAGACATGGACACAATATAAAAAACAACTAAGACTTCTTGAGCGCTTTCACCAAAGATGCTTGCGCTCCATCATGGACATACGGTGGCAGGACCGCACTACAAACAGCGATGTCCTTGCCAACGCCGGTATGGACAGTATAGAGGGACTTCTTATGGTCCGACAGTTGCACTGGGTAGGGCACGTATCCCGTATGGGAGACGAACGTATGCCAAAGGCAGTTCTTTTTGGTGAGCTAAAAGGTGGTCGACTTAACATAGAAGAGAGCACCTGGCTGCATGCAGCGTCGGAACGAGACAGCTGGAGGTCACTCACGAAGGCCGTATTTGAGACAAAAAGAAAATCTGCTGCCGAGGACAAACGCAGACGACGAAAAGAAAATCTAAATCGACCACCTGCGGACAATGGTTATGCTTGCCTTGGGTGTGGCATATTTAGTTTCGTTTCAAATAATTGTCATTTGAAGTTAAAATGTGAATCAATAAACTTTGTTATTTTTTCTTTCCATTAATTCATTCTAGCAGCTTTCGTGTATTTCTCTATTGTTTCATGTATACCCGTTTTAACCATTCACTAGTTTTGTTAATGTTATATACATATTTCTATTTCCCGTAACGACAATATACACAATTGAAATGTACAATATATTAGGATATAACCAGTTTAATTAATCTTTCTTGTAAAATAGTACACATTACTACTGCATTTAAATTGAATAAAAATAGTGTTACCTTGTCTATTGCTTTCGACAAAATAATTGCAAATATAAAGTCTCAGAGATTGAAATTATAAAATATGATAATGCTTAAAAATGTTTGTCCAGATGAATGGAGTATCTTCCGTAGTGTAATTTCCTACATACTCAGCTTAACTTGTGAAAATAAAACTCGGTTTAGTCTCGTCATTGAGGTCACGGAAGACAGGGTGTGACGTTTTTTGGACTGCTCAAGTTTGAGACCAAAGTTTGGAGAGACCATTACGATAATACCTAGACTCATGAGACCCCTGAAGACATCTGAGAGGTCTATGTGTACAAATGGCACACTAACTTTACAGCGCCTCCCCTTCATCCTTTTAAAATCATGGATCTAGGCATAGCCTAACGTTAAACTACGCAAGGGAGCTCAGCTACTCCAAAACAATATAAACCATTTCTTCCATAAGAAAGACGGCCTCCAGCAGTTAGGTGGATAGGACAATGTCCTTTTATTTATCACGCCAAGTGCAATAAGCTTGGTTCCTCAAGGCACCCCTCATCAAGTTGTACCTTTTCCAAATTTACTTTTTTATACAAGTTTAAGATCTCCCAACCTTCAAGGCAATGCGAGACACAAAAGTATGTCTGAGAATTAATTAATAAATAAAGAAGTCCCGTGGCATTGTACGTCTCGAGAGACGATCTTTTCCCTTTGCAACTTCTTTTGTGACTAAAGAGGCCAATCCTTGATGCACAGCTGCGGTCGCAAGTAATCATCAGGCGCCGTTGTACTTTCACCCTTCTTTCCTACTGCTGTGGATGGCATCTGCAATCAGTGACCCTTTCTTTATGCTCTCTCTCCATGTGGATCTATCCGGTGCTAATTTTTTTTCCAGCTGCTAGTGTCGATGTTGAAAAGTCTCAATGTCAGTCACTGTGTCTAAGTGTCTCCATGTCGGTCACTGTGTCTGAGTGTTTCAATGTCGGTCAGTGTGTCTGAGTGTCTCCATGTCGGTCAGTGTGTCTGAGTGTTTCAATGTCGGTCTCCATGTCGGTCAATGTGTCCGAGTGTCTCAATGTCGATCAGTGTGTCTGAGTGTTTCAATGTCGGTCAGTTTGTCTGAGTGTCTCCATGTCAGTCAGCGTGTCTGAGTGTCTCCATGTCCGTCAGTGTGTCTGAGTGTCTTTATATCGGTCAGTGTGTCTGACTGTCTCCTTGTAGGGCAGTGTGAGTGTCTCAATGTCAGTCAGTGCGTCTGCGTGTCTCCATATTGGTCAGTGTGTCTGAGTGCCTCCATGTCGGTTAATGTGTTTGTGTGTCTCCACTCCTTGTGATAACTAGTAATAATATCATGACTGTGTGTGTATGTTTGCATACAATACACTGCTTCATGCATGTGAATATTTTAAACACAAATCAACTGAGCAATCGGCATTAGCCAATAAATTTTTACTCAAGAGTATTTACAAAGACGATTGCATCTAACTTATTTGTTATTTATTCTATATGTTGACACAAGACATCAAAGTCAAAAATGTGTTAATTAATACACCTGCGCCAGCCATAGGTGACAATTTAAAGATTCTTTCCCCATCGGTCAGGTATCCTTAAGGGAAAACGACTCAAGAGTGTGATCGGCATGAGAGTCATTTCATGTCAAGACTTATTTGATGAAATCTCTCTTGATATGTGTGTATATGCAAGTACGTATGCTTCTGTTGGGTGTGTATGTAACTGTGTGTTGAGTTTCTTAATAACACGCACCCCACCCCTCCTTCATTTTCCATTGCAAGAGGCAGTGTTTGAACTAGACCACTTCATTGCAGTCCATGAATAGGGCGCTCAGCTTTGTAGTCCATGTTTTTAAGTCAACAGATCTTTTCGTTTCACCACTTGGAATATGTCTTCAATATTTAGTGAAGTAATCACACACCTCCCACCCCCTACAAACATACACACACACACACACACACACACACCTGGAATCTCTCCAACGCCACTGCGTAGAACCAGAGTCCAAAATTGAGGTGTATAAATCCAACCTGATGCTGACGTAACATAAATACTTAATGCCCTGGTTCCTTTTTTCTTCTTTTCCTTTTTGCACTATTTCACTGAGACTTCTTGACCTCTTTACAAGTGATAAGGAAAACGTGATTAATCATAAGACCTGGCCTTTAAAAAGGGTTTGTCCAGAGTATGTCCAGGGTTAGGGCTGGTCACAGTATGTACAGGGTTAGGGCTGGTCAGAGTATGTCCAGGGTCGCCCAAAAGTAGGTTTACATCTATCACGTAGACGAATTCTTTGAAAATTGGACACACTAGAACAGCCAAATTGAAATTGCTATACTTTGAAGAATTATAACGTTCAAACTATAGAGGTATTGTAATAAATAAATAAACAAGCAAAACATTTTCTACATTGTATTATTGTAATGTCGAATCGTTTTTTTAATATCAAATACAAGAGAGATTGACAAGCATTTGGAATTAAAGGTGATACTTATTTATGACGTCATTAATAAATGTGTCCCACATTATTTGCCATTTCCGTAAAGCTTCGTTTTTCTCATCAGAAGTCATCGTACTGTATCTGAAACAAGAAAAAAATAGCATTTATTTATTTTTCACAATAGCTATATTCAAGTCACTTCATCATGGAGGACCCTGGGTGGGAGTACGGACAGCTGATCTAAAAAAAACGGCTCTAACGATTTTCCTACGTATTTAATAGTTGATGTATATCGCCGAGAAAAGAATTACTAGTTCGCTGGATACATACTGAAAGCTCTAATTCGACCGCTATAATTTTTCAGAGTAAAAATAAATACATTTAAATTTGGCTAGAGAACTAGACCAATATCTAGATTCTAGATCCTTCATCAGCTATCACCTCAGCATTGCATTGCTTGGAGATGGTCATGAGATGGCTCCATGCTCTAACGCACAAAATACACAATTTCTGATCAAGGTGTGGTCCTAATATACTTTTCTTTATATATACAATTAAAAACTTAAATGAACTTTGGTACAAACAAGCAATCTTACTTAAAAGAATTCATGGCCAGCTGTTTCAACACGCGCAGGTCGTCATTGATGGAACCTAGCCCCATGAACGCCATATAAAAGTCATGTGACAGAGGACTTGCAAACCAGGCAGCCGGGTCATCAGACGACACTACAACAGGTGCTCCGTTAGCAAACAGGAATGCACCAGGGTGGTTGCGTAGATCAGAGACCAGACCTAAAACCTAAAGTCAAAGATAAAAGTTGTTATGAATTAGTTATTTCGAAAGGTCAATATTTAGTTAAATAGAGCTGCTCTTTAAAGCAGGATTAATCTAGTCATTAAAAGAGCCACACAAAAGGAAGATGGTGATTTAGTTTATGGAATGTGGCGTAATCATCCTGTCTAGGAGTCTACTGTCTAGGAGTCTACTGTCTAGGAGTCTACTGAACTAAAATTTCATAATTAGTCAATGTCTTTAAAGTCGTACAAAAAAAAATGCTTTTTCTTTCCACCTCTTGGAAACTTTAATCAAGTAAAAGACAACTATCTTGAAAGACACGTGAACTTACGACATTTGTGATTATCTAGCTAGCAAAATATATAACAATTGAATTAAAGCGAAATTGTCACCCCTCTTTTAGGATAAAATTACTTCTGCAACCCTTATGTACAAAACCTCTATTCAGGTCACTCCTTCATGGAGGGTGGACGTACGCTGATCTCAAAAATGGTTCCAACGATTTTCCAAGAAATTTAACTTTTGATGTATATCGCTTAGATAAGAATTACTAGTTCACTGACCACAATTGGAAAACTCTAGTTTGACCGGTATAATTTTTCAAAGTAAGAAATAAATAAATGTAAATTTGGCTAGAGACTAAATCAAGGTCTAGATCCAACATCGGTTTTAAAAGGACTAAAAAGACTTAAATTGTATTTTAATGCTGTATTTATGTCTACAATTCTCACTATTAGCTTGCACTATTCATGTGTGAAAATATCAACAAATAAATGTTCATAAAGGTTGTAGTTGGTCCAAGTCTAAACTAAAACTTTGGAATACTTCCTGGTACATTCTCTGCTACACTAACTGCTACACTAACTGCTACACTACCTGATTGGATATAGGATTCAATTCGACTGCTATTCCTTTGGCTATTACAGCCTCCAAGACTTTAGGATGATGGTAGACAGCGAAACCATGCCCTATACGACTGGCGTTGAGAAGGACAGAGTCCACCAAGTTCATATCAACACCTTGTGTCCAGTCTAAGTGAGAAGAAGGAACGGAATGTGTTGATATGCAGGTGTTAAGTGTTAAGTTACAGTTGGTCTAGAATAGAATTAAGGATTTAGAATATTGAATACTTTGATTTCATACTCGTATATATACTTGTAGAGTAGACAGGTCACAGAATACTTTAATTAGGATAACAAGATATACTGACTATTGTCATACACGCAATCCTCAACCCAGTTTTTTTATAAGGCATTTCATTTTAAGAATGCTACCTGCTAACCATTTTCTCAAAAACAAACACATTATTATATCTTACTTATTTTATCTTACTTATTTTATTTTATTTTATGAAAAGACAGGCTGTTGATGAATCAGTTAGATCTTCTACTAAGCTTGAAATAAATATAATCTTAAAGCTCGTAGAGTGAGTGGTGATATTGGCAAAGGTGCTGTCATTCCTAGAGGTTTGTGAGAACTATTCAGCTCATTTTCATTACTTAGCTCATTTCTCTTTTCCAAAGTTCATTTCAAATCTTACTCGAGCGAACAACGGCTTTTGTCTGCATCGGAAGCACTAGCGGATCCGAACTTTGGAGTGGAGGAGGCGATTTTTTTCCACACCCTAACCCTAACGCCCAGTAAGCTCTAACCCTATGCATAAACGTGCGTACAGCACACACACACACACACATATATATATATATATATATATATGTATGTATATATATATATATACATATATATGAATTTAAAAAAGCAGCCTTTTTCAACCTTCGGCGAAAAACAACTGGGGCAGCGTTATAAGGTCCCCTAGTGGGCTTCAGGGCGAACCCCGACGACGAAAGCGTTTTCTTGCTTTTTTCAATGCAGAAACGTATTCTATTGACGTCTACAGCTCATTATTGATCGATGGAGTTCGGGGCGAAGCCCCGACGCCTAAACCGTTTTCTTGCATTCTTCACTGCAGAAATGCATTCTCCTGACAACCACAGCTCCTTATTCATCAGTGGGGTTCGGGGCGAAGCCCCGACGCCAAAAGCGTTTTCTTGCATTCTTCATTGCAGAAACGATATCTCCTGACGTCTACAGCTCATTATTCATCAATGGAATTCGGGGCGAAGCCCTGACGCCAAAAGCGTTTTCTTGCATTCTTCATTGCAGAAACGATATCTCCTGACGTCTACAGCTCATTATTCATCAATGGAATTCGGGGCGAAGCCCTGACGCCAAAAGCGTTTTCTTGCATTCTTCACTGCAGAAATGCATTCTCCTGACAACCACAGCTCCTTATTCATCAGTGGGGTTCGGGGCGAAGCCCCGACGCCAAAAGCGTTTTCTTGCATTCTTCATTGCAGAAACGATATCTCCTGACGTCTACAGCTCATTATTCATCAATGGAATTCGGGGCGAAGCCCTGACGCCAAAAGCGTTTTCTTGCATTCTTCATTGCAGAAACGATATCTCCTGACGTCTACAGCTCATTATTCATCAATGGAATTCGGGGCGAAGCCCTGACGCCAAAAGCGTTTTCTTGCATTCTTCACTGCAGAAATGCATTCTCCTGACAACCACAGCTCCTTATTCATCAGTGGGGTTCGGGGCGAAGCCCCGACGCCAAAAGCGTTTTCTTGCATTCTTCATTGCAGAAACGATATCTCCTGACGTCTACAGCTCATTATTCATCAATGGAATTCGGGGCGAAGCCCTGACGCCAAAAGCGTTTTCTTGCATTCTTCATTGCAGAAACGATATCTCCTGACGTCTACAGCTCATTATTCATCAATGGAATTCGGGGCGAAGCCCTGACGCCAAAAGCGTTTTCTTGCATACTTCACAGAAGAAACGCATTCTCCTGACCTTGAGCTCATTATTCATACTATTAAAAAAGGACTTTTTGAATAATGTTGTACTTGAAAAATATTCTAATATGAATTTATAGGCCCTTAATACATTTGCAAATAAAGCCGATTTGTTTCTTGAAAAGATATTTAGATTTTGGCTTTGAGGATCGCCGCCGAAAAAAAATTATTCGATAAACAATATTCAATAAAATGGAAGTATAAATTGTGAGTTAATAGTCCCAAATTTATTTAACTAGAAATATATCAGATTGAGTAAAGGTTGGGAAAAGGCGACTATGAATATATTATTTGGGTTTAGAACTCATCTCAATCATGACTCTTATACTGAAAAATTTCGTTTGAATTCTAGCTAAGTCTTTCTTAAAATAATTATGATAAATTAATGTGACATTACATAAACTCTGTCTGGAAATGGGAGGGGCGGTAGAGTGAAGATTAATCCTCGCTACTTTACTAATTTCTGCTAAAGATTGCATTTGGCATCAAAGAATATGGGTGGGGCGAATCAATATTATAAGTATTTAAATTATAGTATATATAAATTATATTAGTGGCAGTTATTTTTTAAAATTTTGTAATTTCTTAACTATAATACAAAAAGAAAAAGTATTGGTTACTAAATGATCAAATTTGAGATCAGAGTGTGGTACGACATAATATACAATGGGTTGACATATCAATACGTAGTTTATATTATTTAGATATTCAACTAATTTTGTTCACAAACTATGATTCTCCATAAAAATAAGACCGCACCCACCCACTCAGAGGGGTAGAGTGGGGAGGGCAGTACATACAATCGCCCTCCCCCCTTACCCCACCAAATCGGCAAAAATATCAGAAGGGGAGCGACATAAGATAAAATTTATATATTAATTCAACTAATTGTGTTCTCAAACTATGATTGTCCATAAAAGTAGGACCGCCCCCCCTCAACTCAAAGGGTTTAGGTGAGAAGTGCAGTATAGGTATTCGCCCCCCCCCCCCCCCATCCAATCGCCAAACAGGGAACGACATAATATAAAGATTGTTTAAAATATCAATAACAAGTTTTAATCATATAGATATTTAATTGATTCTGTTAGCAAGTTGTGATTCCTACAAATAAATTGGACCGCCCCCCCCCACACTCAAAAGTATAAGGGGGGGGGCGGGATTGATACCGTCGCCCCTCTCGACCCCACCAAATCGACCAACATACTAGAGGGGGGGGAAATAATGTAAAGATAGGTAGAAATATAAATAATTAGTATATATTATTAGCATAAGTAATAGATTCGTATACAAATTATGTGAATTCTATACTAATATTCGTCCGCCCCCCCGTAGGGGGGAGGGGCGTCGGCCGAGTGGGGAGGCGATCGCCCCTACCCCCCCCCTGGTTCCGCCAGTGATCGGAAGTGACAAACAATGCAGTTTACAACCTGGTCTGTGTATACACTGGTAACATTGCAATCAGCCTTAAACTTCGGACTTGAAAAAAAATTAATTTAATTTTTCAGATATTTTTTTTCTCTGAACCAAGTAATTTTATAAACAGAATAAGCTAGCGGTTTAAGTATTGAAATCATTAATGGCAATATTGTGAAAATGTATCACATATTATGAACGCATGCATAACTTAAGGGTGGCTTAATGAATACCAGTTTGTAGACTGAGACATAGCTCAGAATAAAAATCTTGGATAACTTATACATCAATTATTTTCACCGATATATTTTACACATTTTTCAACTGATAATCTTATTTTAAATAAGACCAGATTTAGACTTGCCAAGGACCTAATTTATTTGAGGTATGGGGCCCCTTTTTGTCAAGTAATAAATTTTTTCCCTAGCCCTGTATTCAAAATGAATGAAAATATCAATGGAACCAATTGAAAATATAAATGGGACAAACAAGTGAAGACCCCCAAGCTATAGCTAGATTCAATTCCAAAACAGATTTTAAACACTTGTGTGCGAAATATTAATTGTGAACAAACTGGAGAAACATAAAACTCACCCAAATATTTCTTTGCTACACCTCTGATTAGACTCGGTATAGTGAGAAAAGAAATAAAAATTCACTTTCTTATTTTAATAGGAAAATAGAAATTGGGGAGGGGGGCAGTGAATAAATTGAAAAATTAAACTATTTAAGCCTGTTACATTGTGAAGGGTATACACGTACATACGTGGTTGTCTAGAACTGCATTGGCAATGTAAATCAAGTATTTCTACAATTTGTCAACTTTAAATATTTATCAAATTATAATAATCTTTTTTTTAATGTAATATTAGAACTAGATCTGTATACTGAACTTCTAAACTTACAATTTAACTTTGCAGAAATAACAAACTGTGTGCCATCCACTGTCCATATAGTCAAAGTTTGATGATATGAAACATTTGGATATAGCGAGAAATTAGCCCTAGTTCTGAAACCAACTCAAATGTGATTTATTTCTCTTTTATAGTATTACGTGCAGTTTGTATAACTTAGATTAACGCTTATTGTAGCATATAGTGTCATCATTGCCAAGAAGTAAGAAGCAGATCTATTTTAGATATATAAACATTTAAAAAGGAACATTTAAAATACTTTTTTTTTAAAAGACAATACCTCCTTAATTATTTTTATCTTAAAAAAATAATACACATAGACTAAAAAACAATGGAACATTATTTTACTCAGAAAAGTCTTGCATTTCGAAAAACTGATGTTGGATACAGATCTAGATCTTGATCTCTAGCCAAATTTAAATTTAGTTCATTTTTGACATGAAAAATGATAACGGTTAAATTAGAGTGTTCCATGTGTAGCCAACGAGCTAGTAATTCTTTTCTCAGCGATATACATCAACTGTCAAATTTCTAGAAGAATCGATATAGCTATTTTTTAGATCAGCTGTCCAGGTATTTGCTGGATTCCGGTTCTTGGATCCAGGTTCCATGAAGTTCTGACTTACATAGTGGTATTGTAAAAAAAAAAAAAAAAAAAAAAAGGTTGTACTAGGTGTAATTGTATCAATTAGTTTGGATCAGTCATGTTATTACATTTGTAATAGATCTAGACCAACAACAATAAATATGTGCGATTAGAAATATTTTTACAAATTGTTTTTTTTTGTTTAGCGCAATTTAATGCTTTTAGCTTTCTCAATGCGCTTTTATCCTATCACTTGTCTGGACCAGTTGAAAAAAAAAACGAGAGAAACGGGGGTGGAGAAGGAAAGAAAAGGCTATCTGGGTGAATTTTACTGCAATCTTTTTTTAAGAGCGTTTCAAAAAAAAAAGGGGGGGGGGGATCGACCTACATTTGATGTCTTTTATTGACTCTTGCGTTGTCAGGTAAAAGAAAAAATTGTTCAAAATTTCAGTTTGATCCAAGATTGGGTGTGGGAGAAATAACGTGTTCAAACTTTTTACCAGATAGACAGAGAGCGTTGATATAAACTTTGTAAAAATGTCATCCGATAATAAATTCAATAGCAACACTTTAAAGAAGCACTGGACAACTGGACAGATTATACACACTGATTCCGCTTTAAAAAAATCATTTGAATTAATCGTCATGGTTTAATAATTACTAATTCAATAACTTGTATGAGTGTCGGTGCATAGGTTATGGCATTCTAGCACCAATGTTTATGAAGTGCCCAATTGTTGAACGGACTTTCTTTGTTCCCTTGCTTGTAAGTTTATGGAGTGGTTTTGTTATGCTGGCGTAACGTTGGTTGAGGTTCTTCTGTGTTCCCCTGTTTAGGCTGAGTATTTAAGGCATTACTGCATTTCGCAGTTGTTTCGCTGCCTTAGCGTTTTGAGACTAGAACTTTCAATTTGTCTTTTCTTATGTCTCTATAGGGAGTTCGTTATGGGATTATCAAGATTTACATTGGAGTTTGTTGTCGGCAGTGGGCCAGTGTTGAACGTACTATTGTGTGACGTTGTGTGATAGCAAGGTGCAGAATTATTGTTTAATTACTATTACCACAATATTCGAATATTTTAGACTCAATGTCATTACTCCTCCATCAGTAGTCATTATTACTTATATTCATGTCATTAAACAATTACATTGTTAACAGGGAGTCAATTATTTATTGTAAGCACCAAGGTGCCTGTTGAATGTCAGCGGCCCGGGCAACCCTGACAATGAGTGACTCAGTTTTCAAGGAATTCATTTGGATAATTGAATGATGTGTTGAGGCTTGAGAATCACTGTGTACGCAGATATTCTACATGAGTCCAGGGTTCAGAATCACTCCAACCTGTATGTGTGATTCAGCCTTAAATAATTCATTTGAATCGAGTATTTGGCTTGAGAATCATAGCTTGCATTGAGAGATTCGGTCTCTTTTATGGATCTACTGATTAACTTATAGGTAAAATTATGAATACATTTCTCGCTGCCTCATGTTTACCTACATATAGAAAACAAGATTTAATTTTGATGGTCAAAAGTAGTAATGTTTCAAAGATTCATTTGAAAATGTAAAAAATGTTTTTTTTTCTGTTTTACATGATTTGAATGTTCCTTCTAAGTTAAAAATAATTAACATCTCGTTGGACGACGAAGGATGGCAGCGAGCAGGGTATGAACCCTGCCTGGTCGAGCAGTTTGCGCGCTGGACTGTCGTTAGGATTTATCGATGGTCCCGAGTTCAAACCCTGCCAGCTCCCATCTCTTCGTCATGCTGAAGGTTTCGACTAGGAAGTAAAGTATCTTCAACTCTGAAGGAACATCCGAAACATGTAAAACAAACAAACAAACAACCCGGGACCGTCGAGTTAATCAGTTCAGCACGCTAACCACAAGACCAGGCTTGCTATTAACTTAATAACAAACTGGTTACTTGTTAGCAGCTAGTTGATCAGAAAAAAACAGTTAACTTATATTTATATTTGTTGTGAACATTTATTGTACATTCTTTAAATATATTAGACTTTGTGATACTGAAAATACACAAAAAGGTATTGTTCTTTGTTAACAAACTGTAACATTGTCTCCCTTACATTACGTAATTGTTTTAGAATTGGTGTATATTTATGAAAAATTGCTTGCATAATAAATTTTTTAAACTAAATGGTTTGCTTTTAGAAATCCAAAAGTATCGCATCGCATGGTGAAATATTTTTCATTTCTCTTCTAGTTTTCGAGATCTGAGTGTGACAGACGGACAGACGGAGATTTTGCACAAATCTAATAGCGGCTTTTCCCCTTACGGAGGCCGCTAAAAACGTGAAATATGACAATAACATAATGAATATAAGTCTGTGCGTGCCTGCGCAGTGTAGACATTTTTTTTTCACTAGATCAAGCGCCGCCGCCAGGTCTCTGTGTATGATTTCAAGAACTACATGCCTCCTGTATTGACATTTCTTTTATATACTGTGTACACAAAACGTCAGCACCAATATTTTTAGTATCTGGAGACGAGACAGTCGGTCTCAACTAATGGTTAATCACAGAAGATAAAACAACAAAGAAATTTATAAGACAATGGGAGATAAATGGCGATACCAAAATATATCTTATAATTAACATTACCTGTCTCGCCTGCATGGAAAAAGTACGGGAGGATAGATTTGTCGTTTTTGAGAAATTCATCAATGTAGTACAGAGTCAAGTGGTTGATGTCCTCCTGATCGACTAGATCAAAACCTTTCACGAGATCAGGAAACTTACTCATCAAAGACAATGTCTTGTTGACCATTTTAGCTTGACCCTCCTCACTCTCCTCCCTGGAAAATAATAATTCCTACAATTAGTTTTTTACTTTTTGTTTGTTTGTTTTTTCGTAATATTTCTTTTTTGTTGTTAAATACTTCTGTTCACAAGAGAAATTTCTTGTCACATTTCGTATACACTTATAGATATTAGGTATTTTTCAGACTGGGAAAAACATAGGTTTGTAGAAATTTCATGAAAACAAATGATAAAAGGTTATTACGGCGATTGGACCCCACGATTATCAGCCAACTATCGTAAAAAAAAACGCAAGTTACAAATCTTTTGCCATATTACAGGGTCTTCGGGGCTCGCAAAGACCTTCCTTCAGGGAACAGTAACAGGAAAAAGATAAAGAGGCAGACAGAGAAAGCGATGGGAGGACAACATAAAAGAATGGACGGGCCTGCCATTTAAAGAGGTTCTATCTAAGGAAAAAGACAGAGAGGAATGGAGAAAGACGGTGGACAAATCTTGCATGGTGCCCCAACGGTCCAACAGATAGTTAAAGGTAAAAGTGATATTCTGACCACACAATCTTATCTCTCCAATGTTTCATCTATCAAGAAAGTTGTGCAAAGCTGCAATGAATATCAAGCATGTTCATGAACTAATATCAGAACTAAGTGTCTTAAGCACATACAGGTCAGGGCTGATGGAAGATTGGCAAGGGAAACATTCAGATGTTCAGTTTCCGCTGGATTAGTATGGACAAGGTATTGAGAATAGTGTGGAATCTCAAGGAAGAAAATACGTCCCATGAAATGGAGGACTGTGACTTTGTTACTAATATTTCTAGTGAAAAGTCAAAGAAAGACTTCATGTTTGCTAACTCCATACTTGCCTAAAATATATGCGCCATTTTAAAGAAAGCGTTACCTTTTCTTTAGGTAAACGAATGAAAAAAAAATATAACCACAATTTAAAAAAAATGAGTTTTAATCAAAAGCTAACTTTTGTTGTGATTTCGAAATTTTAATTAAATGCTGCCCCCGATGCAATTTTTTTTTCTTTGCGGCCCTCTAGAGAAAAAGTTTCCCACTCCTGCTGAAGAATACTCATTAAAAACCTAGCAAACAATTCTAAATTTTAATTTTTAAGATCTGCAACTATGCTCCAGCTTCAGCATACAACACGCAACTTAATCAAACAAACATTGTCGTGAGACTAAAATATAATTTGTAAAATGTGTAGTATTTCTTACTTCGTAAAATAGTTTTCCAACTAGTTCTATAAATATATAAAAGAGGTACCTGGAACCAGGTATTATGACCTTAACCCCGTAAAAATCGGGATGTGCGCTCTGGAAATTATAAGCGGCATTTTGAATGATCTCCAGGTATTGCTCCGTGACGTCATTTCCGTTATTGTCTATCTGTCAAAAGAACATTATCTTGTGTACATTGTCACTCAAAGAAAAACATTTTTCAGATCAATCGATATGTATTTACCTGTTGAATATAAATGTAGGTTTTTGTATACCATATTTCAAACATTACGGCCGGCCTTAACTACAAACAGCCAACCATTAAAACACATCTACAAAGTAATACCCAAACAAACGAATCAAATCCACTAAAGCTCAAAGTAGGCACCCTCGTAACAATTGAAAGCTATCTAAAAACAGCTATCCATATATATACCGACGGATCGGCTTTAGAAGCCACCATCAATGCTGGTCTTGGTGTCTTCCTGGTCTTCCCTAAAAAGAAACACTTTGAAATAAGTGCACCTGTTGCGATTACTGCTGAAACTTTCAATCCGAAATTGAGGCAATTACTACAGCATTACAGACAGTGGAAAACAAATTATATGAAGACGTGCAATCACCATCAGATATTGTTGTGTTTACATAATACCCCCAATTCAAGCACTTAACATCAGCACCTCATACAGCCTAAGAGAGTTGACAACCCTAATTGTGATAACCCACCAGATGATATCAAAATTAAATATCAATATCACACTACAGTGGATCACTGAACACATTGGCATCATGGGAAATGAAAAGACAGATAAGCTATCAAAGGCAGGATCATCTATGAAACAACCAGATAGACCTATTAACTACCTCACCCTAAGGTCAATGTTAGTCAACAATCACAAAGAGGAGTGGCTCAACTAATAGACATCAGGAAACACAAGGCAGAGCCATGTACAAAGAAATGACTATGCTTAACTAACTGGACAGTACTGACTTCCTACCCCTCAAAGAACAATGTACAATTTTCCAACTAAGAACTGGACACACGCCTCTATTAAATTACCATCTGAACAAAAAAAGTTCCACACAGCTCCCTCTTTGTAGAAACTTCGCCCACTCTTATGAAACCGTAAACCATATCTTCTTTGAATGCCCCTTCCTAATCCACCTTAGGCAGACCTCACTTCCACTACAGCCCAACCTAACCAACACCCTGTACGGCAGTGCTGAACAACTGAAGAAGATAGCACACTATTTTTCCTTGGCACAGTCTGTAAAAGTGCTCACAGCTTAGCAGCAATAAAGCTGTCTAGAAGAAGAAGAATACCATACTTTCACTAAACTTAAATTAAAGGTGTTCAAACATACTTGCGTTTTTTCAAAATGTTGGCAAATAATAACAAGTAATAAGTGGTGTAAAGTAAAAAAAATAAAGTTTCCCTTTCTGACCTTGCTATCAAAAGGGCAGATGATGTTAAAGTCGTCTGTTTCTGTTGCCTACGGTTAACAAGCAGGGTGTCATGTGGCCAGCAAAACAACCAACCGCCTTTACTTTCCCCAACTAAAGTCATGCACCCATTAGAGTTGAGTGGACTCAGGAGCACCCTGAAAACCCCGACATTCAAATCTCTTCACTGAGATTCGAACCCAGGACCCCAGGTTTGGAAGCCAAGCGCTTAACCACTCGACCATTACGAGCCCAATAAGTTTGTGTGTGGGGGAATCGGAACATTAAAATTTTAAAAATATTTTGAATTTTGGTTTTAAAAATTTGTAACTCCTATTTAGAATCAATGACTATTAGAGTCAGACTGTCATTTTCTCACTAGCATAAGGATGAGAACAGAGACAAGAGTCGTATCCGGTTCAATCAAACTACTGTTTCATTTGACAAATCTTTTATTTTGAACGAATTCAAACATTTCAAAATAAATCCTTTTATTAAATGAAATCTGGTTAATTAGGACAGCCGGTTATTATGATCCAAACGATCGAGTCATCTGATTTATAAAAGTATCCATATGGAATATTCACCATGGTGCCGCCTCGTAGCTCCATGTACTGTACATTGTCGTCATAAAACTCTTGGATGGCTTCCTCAACATAAGCCCTGTGTGAAGATACAGTACGAACAAAACTGAAATACAATGTCTATACAGGGGCGGGTTGTCGGTGGGGTGACAAGAGAAAGGGGGAGCCAATATCAGGAGTTACCACATCCCTACTTCAATGCCGCTAAAAACTAATCACATGGTGACTCTTTCTGAGTATTAAAATTATGCTGGCGGAAAATGAATAAGATTATATAATAATACTTATAGAAACTGATTTATCGAATAATTTTTAAGAGTTACCAATCTAGATACTCGAGATTAACTATTACAAAAAAATTAATAAAAATGAAAAAAAAAAATGACTATAAATCGTCCTTTCGTAAAACTTATGACCGTTTTTTATCATCCAGTCTTGAACAGGCCAGCTAATCCAGGTGAATAGTATTTGACGTGTCCATGAGACTCAGTATACTATGATAATACACTGTTGTTTTGTCAAACCTAGCGTGTGAATTGTGGACGTGTCCTGTGTAAAAAGTCTCTCTATAAAGACTAAATAGAGAGAAATGCAATCACAAAACTAGCGCTTTCGATGGACCGTTTCTTTGTTTTCACATTTCGTCTTACAGTTTAGACATTTTTCTTCTGACCCAGTGATTTAAGATAAGATAAGATAGGATAACTTTTATTGATCCAATCAAATGGAAATTCGGTTTGACTACAATTGACAACCTCAGCGTAACTACTGTACAATAACAATATAGATGCACATACGAACGACATTCACACACGATAAACACATACACATGACCAGTGCTTTACAAATTGACTTCTATGTACTTCTCGATGACGACAGAATGTTAATTTTTAATGTTGGTCATCCAGGGTCTCTTATTACTGAATATTTTAATTTTCTTCTTTGGTACAATCATGTTTTCACAAAACTGGATGTACGAATTAACAGTTGTGGTGAGTTCATCTGTCTGGGCAGTTTTTTACAAACATGTCCCAATCTGTTTGATCCAGACAACTTTAAAGAAAGGGAGAGCACTAAAACAATATAACTTACATAGATCAAATCTATGGTAATGTCCCTTGTTTTTTTTTTATAGATACAAACTATTACCAAAGATGTTGGAACTGACAGACGTGACCTACTTGACATTTGTGATGTTGTTAATGAGACCGTTGATGGTTTTAAAGTAGGATCTGAACTTGCCCCATACATCATTCACCGATGGGTACGCTTTAAACGGTTCTGGCGTCCAGATCGACATGTTCAGAGCGAGCCTGGAAATACAAAAACTAAAGTTAAGGCACAACTTTGACAAATGTTCAGATTGACGTAACAATGGTCGTAAATGTCCAGATCTATGTAAGAAAATCTGTGAATGTTCAGATTCTCTTAACCATGTATGTGAATATTATATTTACGTAACAATGTGAATGTTCAGATTAACGTAACAATGTCTCAGAATATTCAGATTCACTTAACAATGTCTGGGAGTTTGTCTAATTACTTTATTATATTTGTTTTATCTTATCGATATAAAGAAGTCACATTTAGAAACTATATATCGGATTATGCAATTACTGATACTACTATTTATTAAATACAATATGTGATTTTTAAATTCCAATATTGGTATCGATAAATTATAAGTTTAAAGTTAAACGTTTAACAGGCCATCTAAACAGGGAATTCACATACATCTCATCAAAATTGTCCGGGTCTTGTGAGGCGTTTCTTAGATCTGATATAAGCGTCCAGTCTAGGGAAAAGAAAATAAGTTCTTATTAAATAAAAATTTACTTGGCCAAGTTTCAAAATAAATGGTCATCACATTAATCTCTAATTGGGAAAAGAGAAAAAAAGAAGAAATGTGAGGAAACGGAGTAGAAACAATAGGAAGAATTGTGAAACATTTGGAAAGAAATAGAGCAATTAAACAATGTCAAGGATGCCGTATTGAAAGATCCCAGTTGCCAATTAAATAACTATACAATGACAAATGAAACATCTTCGAAATGTGATATTCAACAATGCGAAAAAGTACATCAAAATAATCAAATGTTTGATCATCCTTTGCAATGTATTGATTTTAAACGCTGTTACCTCAGCAGCTGACAACTTGAGAGCCTCTAAAAGGCTCCAAATAGAAGATTTCATGGCGTTATTGCCAGATAGTTTCAACAGGAAAGTACCCTTGGGGTGGACAAGATCACCCTCTAAGTCCTTCTTTTCAATCAAAAACGTCGGAAAAGACATTCTTTGGATAAATGTACAACAATAACAAAAGAAACAGGAAATGAACAATAAAGGAAGTATGACGCGATAGGAACGCAACCGCCTTTAAGGAAATAAAAAATATGAAGAATTACGCAAAAAAGAACACAGAAATTTGAAAATTCAACTATAGCGATATACTACCTTGACCAATAAATACAGGAGCAATCAAAACTCTGTAGCGAGAAGCAGAAAGCGTCTAAAATCATAGAAACTAGGCACTAAATCTAGATCTCAGATATTGCATCCGCCATTTTGAATATAGCAACTCTGGCAATACATTACAATATTAAAGATTTATTCCTCAACCATCACTTATTATTGTTATGAAAGTCAAATGGTCAGAAGATAGTAAAAATTCTATTAAGTTCCCATTGGCAGTGTATTATTATGGAATCACAATGGGGCGACTACTTACAATTCGGAATGATACCCCACATTATTTTGGTGCACGTGTTCACCCATTTTATAGGTCGATTTCAAGAATCCTTTTGAATAACGAACACTTTTTTTACATAATAAGTTAAAGGAGATTTCCTGTTATCCGTGACTACACTCTTGATGTTTTGCCGCAAATAGCATGTCTTTTAAGTAGCGTTTTGAGACGTATCAGGTCCAGTTTTTAAGGTGGAGAGTTTGTGTAGTTAAAAGGCCAGTACTTACTTACACTAGTATGTTTTGTAACGAAAATAAGGCCTATATTGTCTACCCTTAGGGCTCAGGGCCCCGCTTATGGCATTCGCCCAGGGCCCCCTCGCACTGCTAGGCTCACCTCTGCTAGGACCGCTTTTTTATGCTTACCCTTCGAGTGGACCTTTCATGTGTTGTTGTTTTTTCTTTCAATGTAGAGCTTCATGATTACTCGAAAAGGGCTCGAGAAGGACTAAATGCCTTTCTTGATTTTTTAATAATTTCATCAGTTTGGAAATTTCATTAAAACGCAAGAATAAGGGAAGGTCGTACATTTCTTCGTTTTGTTTTCAGAGGGACGTCTTTCTATGAAATCTTTATCGCTTTTATGTCGGGACTAATAAGGAACTTAAAGTAAACAACAAACCCATTGGTGACATAGAACTGGATTCCCAGACTATAGATAATTTTACATACCTTGGGAGTGTAGACAGTCTATCAGGTGGAACAGATGAAGACATTAAACGTTGTATAAATCTAGCGCGTCAGACATTTACACATCTCAAACAAGTCTAAAATAAGAATCTTTAACTCTAATATGTCAAGGCGGTCCTACTGTATGGTTCTGAAACAACAACAAAAAAAAGTGCAGACCTTCATCAACAGATGTCTGAGAAATATCCTTAGAATACACTGGTATGACAAAGTAGAAAGCACCAAACTGTGGAAAATGAGTGGGTAGAAAAATATAGAGGTGCAGATCTTAGAGAGGAAGTGGAGATGGATTGGTCACACCCTGAGAAAAGATACCAGCAACAGAGCTAGGCAGGCCTTAGAGTGGAACCCCCAGGGAACAAGGCGCAGAGGAAGACCAAAAAGAACATGGCGACGCAGTGTACTAGAGGAAGCCGATAGGACCAGAAAGAACTTGGAAGCCATTAAAAAAGTAGCAAGAGACCGTGGAGAGTGGCGTGTTTTTGTCGAGATCTTATGTTCCATGAGGAACTCAAAGGAAAGATGATGATGATGATGAATGAGGAACACCCTAAATTCATTTACCTACTCCTGGAGAGGAGTTAGCAAACTTGTAAAGTCGGGTACTGTATTGGTCAGCCTTGGTGTAAAGCCCTGGTAAGTATGTCAGCGTTTTGACCGTCCAGTTTAATGACGTCATTGCTTTGTCATGAAGATGAAGGATGCCTCCTAGAAGGGCCAAAAAATGACATCTGTAAGTATTCGGAGCAATAGATTTTGGTTTCATTCAAATAGGGCATTGTTTACGCATGCGTGAACTTACTCAGAGAAATAAATAGTCATTGGAATGGTTTATGTTTTATTGATGTTTATTGGTACTGATTCACTAGACCGCCTTCGGAGGGAGTGGGATGAAGGGGGCTTAGATTGCCCAAGCCCTCAACATAGACGTTAGAAAATGGTGGATCGTATTTTTGTGGAGCGATGACATAAATATTGTTTTTAAAGAAGTTTAATAACGTCAATTATATTAAATGATTAAATGAACTTAAAATCGCTCCGCCTGATTACAAAAATCAGTGTCTACCAAGCAGTGGTTCTCTTAACCCTTCTAAATTAATCTGATTCATGGGTATTATACACAAAGTAACTAAGACTACTTGAACGCTTTCACCAAGGATACTTGCGCTCCATCATGGACATACTGTGGCAAGACTGCACTAAAAAAAAGCTATTTCCATGCGAACGCCGGTATGGAAAGTATAGAGGGGCTTCTTATGGTCCGACACTTACCTTGGGCACTGCACGTATCCCGTATGGGGACGAACGTATGCCAAAAGCAGTCTGTTTTGGTAATCGAAAAGGTGGTCGGCGTAAGATAGGTGCCCCAGAGAAACGCTTTAAAAGACCAGTTTAGGTGCCAGATCTGACATAGAAGAGAGCACATGGTTGCAGGCAGCTTCAGTGCGAGACAGCTGGAGGTCACTTACAAAGGCCGCCGGTAACACATTTGCAACCAAAAAGAAAATACACTGCCGAAGACAGACTTAGAATGCAAAACATGGAACATGGTTATGCTTTCGCTTGTTGTGGCAAAATTTGTAGGTGGCAGCTAGGGCCTCGTAGCCACGGGAAATATTGCGTTCCTCATTAATCTTCGGACTCCAAGTCAAGCCTTATTTAAATAAACTTAAATATCGTTTTTTTTACATTTATAGATGCAAAGTATATTTTGTTTTTACAATTACAATTAATATTCAAAAATACACTTCATAGACATACACTATTTTACAAAAATGGATCCAGATGCGAATCCGTCGAGCCTGCTTGAGTTTGTCTGATTACAAAAAATTCTTTTTGAAATGACATAGATATATAGATAGATAGGTTTCATAAAATAATCATTTCTTGTGAACTTCACGTTTGCTTTAGCAGACATCATGGCGGACGCAAAGACACAGTATTCATTGTGAAATAATTATGATAAAATGAGTTACCAAAAAAAATACCTTTAGGCATCATTTTAATGACGTCATAGAGAGTGGAATTATCAATCCAAGCCTTACTCTCGAAGAAACTTATGGAGGGAGAGAATGGCTTCGTCGTCCAAATACTCTCTTGAATGCTGGAGTTTTTCAATGACATCATATATTTGTTTACCAACTGCTCTTTGGGGTTGAGAGTCTTTGGACGATAAGGATACAGCAATGTAAAGACAAAACCAAATGGTTTCATTATGACATTATTAGTAATTAAATAAAGAAAGAACTTTGAAACAAAAAAACTATTAAAACCAGACATACGGTTTTAGGTAGGACTAGTCACTAATGGTTTCTTCCTGCAATCTTTAATAGCAGCGAATAAAGAAACCGTAATATATTAAAAGTAGTTATGCTCAACAGAAGATTTAATTTCAATAAATAGATAGATAGACAGACAGACAGATAGATACAGGGCCGCCGCTACCTATTGTGCAATGTGTGCATTGCACGCAGGCGGCCGACTTAAGGGGGAGGCCAAATCATTATTCCAAGGTTTGTTTGTTTTTTAATTTAGTTAAAATAAAAAAAATACTTAAATATTTTATATGAATTCTAATTGTTCCATTATCCTTTGAAAATATAAACCTGGCCTTGAATTTTTGCGGGTAGTTTCTAATGCTTGTTTTGAGTCGAATAGCCCGCCCTGTAAGTAGATCTATTACCGGTAATGAAAAGGTCAATTTTAAAAGCATTTTCACTAAGTAGAAGGGGGGCGCTAGCTTATCTCATGTGGAGGGGGAGTGCACCACATGCTGACAAAAAGGGGTGTTGGTGGAGTGTGTGTGTTTCCTAGGCGGCGGTGAGAAGAGGTTGAGCGATGTATTGCTGGTCATGCAGTGACAATGATGAAATTAACGTACCTATTGCAAGTGTGAGACGATCTTAAGACATGGAACATTAAAGACTTTATTTTTTGTTTTGATTTTCTTTAAATGTCAGCTTATTTCATAACTATTAGATCTATATCTCATCCCAGTAACAGTTATATTGAGTTTTTGTTGACAAAGAAGTTTGTTCAAGTTATTTAAAGTTCTTTTTTATTAAAAAATATAAAACACATTCATCGAATCAGTTATGCTAGCTGTCTAAAAAAATGTTTAAACCCCTTGCCGACTTGAGCGGAAACCTGCCACATCTTCAATGCTATCTCTAGGAAGAACTTTTTACAACGCTTTGAAATTAATTAAGTAGGCAATACTATTTCCAAAACAAAACAAAAACAACGTTTTAGTAAACTTTCATGACATGGATACATAGGGTTAAATTAATATAAATTAAAAATAAAACCTAAACATTGTGACAATATTTCTTTTTTATTTCATTCTTAAAAATCTCACGGACCTCACTGTGGAAGCCTACGTCGTTCCTCTGGGCTCCAGATTCTAAATGTTGTTATCTAGGGAGTCGCCACCCGGTAATGTGAAAAATACTGCAATACTATATTTTATTTCAGGTCATTGTATAAGTGACTTGTACTTTGGATTATTGACTTTGTATTAGACTCTAGAAAAATATTCAATGTTGAGTTGCTTCGTTTGTTGAATAAATTTGTAGGCAACTCTGAACCCGTGTATATCAGATGATTGTGGATACAATGCACATCTCTCCAAATACAAACGTGATCATTATTATGACAGCATACGGAACGTTGAAACAATTCCAATGGCTTTTGTATTTGGAGCTTTTTTTTGTTCGGCTTATGCTTTAACTTACAATAACAAACAAGTGAACATATCCTAACACTGTTGAGCGGTCAAAGTTATCGAGAAATTGTATATAGGTCATGATCATTTACACTGTTCATTGTAATATACCCGCAGCTGCAAATTAATTATACTAGTTGCAAATACAGGAGCATAAGTGAGCAGTCAGAACGTGATCAGTTTTGAATGTTTATCCGAAAGAACCAAAATGTTTCTGAGTGCACGTAAATACGTCATTGCTCTTAGTGCACAGTTGGTTGTAGTTGTACTTAAAAGGTAAAACAATAGAGCGAATATGAAAGGAAACATGATGGAATGGTCTACAAGAAATATATTTAAATCAAGGGGCACTTTTGGAAAAGTGTCCAGCTCAGTTTTATGGAATTTTTTTTTCTAGAAAAAAAAAGAGGGGGGGGGGCGCATTTTTTTATTTTGCACGCAGGCGGCCACAACCCTGCCCTGGATATATAGATAGATAGATAAATAAATAGATAGATAGATAGATAGATATAGATAGATAGATAGATAGATACCAAGATTTATTAATAAAAGTATGAATAAGAAACATTGAAAAGAATATAAAAAAAAACAACTAATTTTAAATTCTTCTATTTACTGTTTCGAAAATCCAAGCGCACAGCTCGTTCAATTATCTTTTTTTTTTAACTGAATTGAATTAACATGAAAACAGAATTTTTAAATTTTGAACCATTATTACATGTTGAAGAAGAGTTCACAATTGAACCGGAAGTTGATGTAATGTTCATTGAACTGTGACCTTTCAGTTTCTCACGTTTATTTAAATGATAATACTCTAACATCTTCTTCTTATCTTATATAATACAGACGTTACTTCAAAAAAGAAGATGATTACGTCCTACGCGTCGTGCATTCAGTCATGCATATTAACCAATGACTTAAATTCTGCCAAGACTGGTTTACCTGGCTAGCTCAGGCAATCCATTCCATGCTTTAATAGCACTAGGGAAGAAGGAGCACTTATACAAATTTGTCCTAGCATATGGGACAGTGAGTGTATCTTTATCTTTGTGTCTTTCAGAGTATTTTATTTTGTTTTTGTATTTGAAGATTATGGTTCAGTGTTTTATGTATAATTGCTACTTTACTTTTGAGTCTTCTGTCCTGAAGGCTTTCTAAATTTAGTGATTTAACTAAAGGTGTTACTCTAGTGAAATGTGAATATTCTTTTGTTATGAATCTCATCAAACACATCTCTATTTCAGAATGATAATACTCTAACATTAATCTCTATTTCAGATTGATAGTACTCTAACATCAATCTCTATTTCAGAATGATAATACTCTAACATCAATCTCTATTTCAGAATGAAAAAAAAGGATTACCAGCTGTGCCCCGATCCTCATGGACGCCTCTGCATCAATAAAAGTTTGCCGTGCCTCCAGGTACCAGGTGGGAACCGCTGCTGATAATGTCAGTAACACGGACAGGCACAAGAGCAAAGTAACCATTCTAGAAGACGTGTATCCTCAGTCTCACGTAGACACAACAGAGGGGGGAACATGTCTCTAACAGCGACTAGGCTTTCATTACGTCTGTGCGTGCGTGAGTGCTCGGAGCGATTTTCTACGACGCTCTGGAAAAGGAAGATCCTTTACTAAAAGTACAACTGAACTTTGTATCAGGACCAAGACACTAGAAGAATGTCGTCACTGGTACTACAACAAAACAAAACATTTCTACTATCTCTAGACACTTGATATAGAAGTATGATGTATCGATACTAAAAAATGGTAACCGATTACTTAAGTGTAACAGCAGACACAGAGAGAGAAAGAGAGAGAGAGAGAGAAAGAGAGTAGCCGGCAAATATTTATTAATATAAAACATTTATCGTCAAAAACACAAGGGATAAATTATTTATGATCTAAAAATTAGAATTTAGTCACAACACAGACACGCTTACACGCTAGACAGTACAGACTTTTAATAATAATCATATGCGCATGCCTTACATACTTATGTAGATCTTTTCCCTGGTTTTAACAGGATTTTAATACAGAGGTCGGTACATACTTTGACGTTGTCCAGCCAGCTTTTCTTAAGATGACCTTTTTTTTCATGTTCCCTCCACTGTACTAGAAAGATAATGCTAAGAATAATTCTCAATAGACGAAAACCGTACAATGAGGAGGTCCTCTATCCGAAGAACAGGCAGGCAGGTAGAAGTACAATGAGGAGGTCCTCTATCCGAAGAACAGGCAGGCAGGTAGAAGTACAGTGAGGAGGTCCTCTATCCGAAGAACAGGCAGGCAGGTAGAAGTACAGTGAGGAGGTCCTCTATCCGAAGAACAGGCAGGCAGGTAGAAGTACAGTGAGGAGGTCCTCTATCCGAAGAACAGGCAGGCAGGTAGAAGTACAGTGAGGAGGTCCTCTATCCGAAGAACAGGCAGGCAGGTAGAAGTACAATGAGGAGGTCCTCTATCCGAAGAACAGGCAGGCAGGTAGAAGTACAGTGAGGAGGTCCTCTATCCGAAGAACAGGCAGGCAGGTAGAAGTACAATGAGGAGGTCCTCTATCCGAAGAACAGGCAGGCAGGTAGAAGTACAGTTGAACACATATTGAACAGACTATTAAATAAGAAAATGACTTCAACAACAAAAGAAACTAGTACAAACTTTTATAGAATTATAAAAAAAAACAACAACTTTTGACTAAGCTCGGCATGAAGGCAAGCAAGGGGTCTCTATTTTGTCTACTATCTTCATGTTTGTTGTGTTCTATATAGAGATTGAATGAAAGAGCATAGAGACAGTTTCAAACACAAGCAATAAATTACACATACAAATTTTATATACAGACAGCATACGATGCACAATACCGACTTTACACATGGTTATAATATGTCATGTGGAAAAACTGCTGACATGTGGCGATCGAATGCATTAAGTCTGAGCAGCCATAATGATGTTAATATAGGCGCCGTTCACTAGCTTATTATATCTGTTTGGTGTACATCAAGTGTCAAAAAAAAACAGTAAAGTACGGATGTAAATCTCAACACAAGTACATTAATAATAAAATGAATTAATCCATAATGTAGATTTGTCAAATATAATCCTCCTATAGCCAACTGAATGCATGCACGTGTTTAAGCTGAGGCAGGCGCCCAGTACAAAGAGTTTTAGTGTGCTAGTTGAATCATAAACAGGGACTCGTTGAAGTGTAACACAATATATGATTTTGTTTTTAGCGAGTATGCCTAGCCTTGATATATAAAAGCTCTCTTCAAGTCTGAAGAGTAAAGGTGATCTCAGTTTTTCATTTTCCTGCACAGGCCCCACGTGTGATCTGCTTATTGTATCCTAACTGACGCAAACAAACAGACTGTCTACCGGATGTCAATTAATATTGTCTTTTCGCCGTCTGCGCCTGTCTTCGGTCGTAACTTTCTTTTGAGAATGAAAAGAAGAGTGTTTTTTAAGAACTTTAAAATTGAAACTTTCATTTCTTATATCAAACGTGCCATTAAAACTGTGACAACGTCTTCTGAAGCCCTAGAACACTGACCTGAAGGAAAAACAAACATTCTGAATACAAATCCCTAATGCCTATTGAACATACCTAACTCATGCTGGATGGCAAGGCCGAGTGCCGCACACACACACATGTGCAAATATTACAATCTACGACAGAATAGAAATTAATATATATAAAAAAAAATTGGAAAGGATGTGTGTGGGTGGTGTATCTGTGTGGTTGCATGTGAAAAAGGTGTGTAGGGGAAGTGTGTGAGTGTGTGTCAATATGCGTGGAAGGGTTATTGTCAGTTCTTATGTGTAAGAATTAAATTGCACAGTATCAAGGTATCTTTGGTTTCCAATGGGAAATATGGGTCAGTGACCTGCTTTGTGTATGTTTCATCGTCTAAAATACTCTTAATTAAATGAAATAAAAAATAAAAAAAAGTTTAAAAACTAAAAAAAAATGTGTTTTTTTTCCTACCAGTAGACAGACACCAGCTGTGTTCATCAGATTTTCATGGACATATTAAAAGGCAAAAACACATTTCTAATTTTTTTT
Organism: Biomphalaria pfeifferi; assembly: GCA_030265305.1. Lineage (NCBI taxonomy): Eukaryota > Metazoa > Mollusca > Gastropoda > Planorbidae > Biomphalaria > Biomphalaria pfeifferi. Next base: position 48,055 of record JASAOG010000386.1, read on the forward strand.
TAAACCTTGCTCTGGATATTATCGCAAGTCTGGACAAAATCTTTATCTTTTTTCTAGAAAAACGGAGCCATACATTCACACAATTGTATATTAACACATACATAATTGACCTGAAATTTGAACTTGAAAAAAAAAAGTAACAAGATAAGATTTCTATGATTTTTTAAAGACATTTCTACCGATGCGTTTTTATGTATTTTTTATATGTAAGCGGTAAGTAGACATTGAAGAAAAAAAAGGGGGGGGGGATGACGATCGCGCATATTGTGTGTGTGTGTGTAGAGCTAGATTTGTAGGACGGGAAAACGCGATTTCTCTCTCTATCGTTTTATCTGTGCAAACATGCAGGGGCGTTGTGAAGCTTGTTTGAGTCAGGTAAATAAGAGTGCTGAAGCTCGAAATTGTTTTTTTAGTTGAACACTCCCCTTCTTTCCCAATCCATCTCGGATGAAAACATTGGATTCGAACCGTATTGAGTATCGATCCATAAGTGTGCGTCTGTATCTCTATGCATGAGACATATATATCTGTTGTACGGAGGTAGTCCATTTAGGTTCTCTTTTCTTTGTCTACGGCAGTGAATTTTCTACTGGTTTTAAATGTGTATCCTTTCTAAGAAATCTCCAGATGTCTTGTTCGAAATTCGCCTGCTGCTGGGGGATCTCTTCGATGTCAGTGAAGTCTGTGCTAGGGGTAGGAACACATTTAGGTCGCAGCTGGGTCTGCGTAGCCACGTAAAATAGAGTCCTTCTTATTAATCATCGGACCCGAAGACAAACTTTATGATTAAGTATCAAGATACTTATGATTATGTGTATGAGATACCGTACTTAATTCCATGTCTTCGTTGTTCTGACTTCACCAGGAATATGCAATGCAAGAAATAAATTAAAAGTCCATTATCTTCTGTACCTTGAATTTTGTCGTAGGGCAGCTGTGACAGTTTGTGTACCCAAAACGTTCGAAATTCTTAGGACTGGACTCTAATATGTACCAACCATACATTTTGGATGTAGAGGCGGTTGGTCGTTGTGTTGGCCATAAGGCACCTTTCTTATCCATTGGTCACTAGCAGAGATGATTGTCTTCATACATCACGAGGTTTTATATTACTGTGGTTCAATAATTATATAATATATTGTCAAGAATAAATAAAGACTACTAGTAGTTTCATAGTATAGTATACATATGGTATAAGCATAAAAATTGTAAAATTCTCAAAGGAATTGCATTTTTTTTTTAAAAAAGAGCAAAACATTTATTCAATTATACATTCATTTATCTATTTATAGAGGAAAGAAAACGGTAAATTTACAAAAGGGAGAGAACTGATAAGCTGAGAAGAAATGTATAATTTTGTACAGTTCCTCCCCTTGAACTACCCTCTCTGGAGCACGACGCTTTGTATGGAAAGTGAGAAATTCTTATTATTGCTAAAGTGCTCGTCTTTCTGAGAAATGAAGATAGAAATACAAGGTCAAGGTCTAATTTAGAATGGAAAGATAAATGTCTTAAAGTTTTCGAAATTGCGTTAATCAAAAATTTAAATCCTTAATATGGATGGCATTACACTATAAACGTTTATTATACTCAGTAACATGAAAGTCCTATTGGGAAGAAAAGATCTACAAAATAAAAAGTCGACAAGAACACTAAGCATACAAAGATCACAATACCTTGGTTTTATACTATTTTGTTTTAAATCTCATAACAATAATGATAATAAAAGTAATAATTAAAAAAAACATTACTCAAAAAAATATACTTTAACGATACATTGGATAAAGAAAACTTGTAATAACCGAATTAAAATATGTTGGTCTTTTTTCAACTTTTGTCGTGATTTGGAAGATAATTTTAGTATTTAAACATGTTCCCAGACCAGTTCTGTCCACTTCCTATTCTGAACACACAAAAAATAAAGTAAAAAAAGAGACGGGATATTATAAGCAGAGAGTGTCCAGAGAATAGTTTTATCCTTAGCCTCTAGACAAGGGAAATTATTCTTTATCGACGTCATTTTTTTTTTCTTGTTAGAATAGCAATAATCTTTTCAATATGTCTGCGGTCCCGAGACGTACCTGATGCGTGGGACGCTTCTTTTGGTCGGCTGTAGACTATCCAAAGTAATCTAGTTTCTTCTACCTGGAAGTGCTCGCCATGGTGAGGCACTAACAATCTCATTTTCGAAAGATCGTAGACTTTGTTTAATCTGAAATGAGAGTAATAGTTAGCCCCTCTCTCTATGTGGGAAGCTTGGTCGAGAGGCTAAGTACGCTTAAACTTGGCTTGTCTATGAGAGGGCTCGAGGTTCGACACCCGACTCGAGAAGAATTGTGTTTACGGAGCGCCTACATGCAGCACGGAAAACCTTCTCTCAGATACCCCCTCCCACTGGACCACAAATGTGATTGGACCATTGCGCTCTGAGCATGCTATAAGCATGAAAGTAGCGCTATATAAAAGCTATAACTATCTCTCTCTCCTCAATCCATTCAGTGCTGAGCCTTCTTTTCTAGTGCTACTAGCCGGTTATGACCGCGGCCTACCCTCAGTTTGGGTATTACTCATCTGCTGGATTGTATTTAGATCTATGTCAAACTTGGAGAATGATATGTCAAACTTGGAGAATGATATGTCAAACTTGGAGAATGATATGTCAAACTTGGAGAATGATTTGTCAAACTTGGAGAATGATATGTCAACTTGGAGAATGATATGTCAAACTTGGAGTATGATATGTCAAACTTGGAGAATGATATGTCAAACTTGGAGAATGATATGTCAAACTTGGAGAATGATATGTCAAACTTGGAGAATGATATGTCAAACTTGGAGAATGATATGTCAAACTTGGAGAATGATTCCTTCCCCTTTCTTTTATTTAGCCAGGAAAATGAAAGAAGACACTGTGAAGGTGTACCCGTAGGTAGGTATGTCCCGAATACAAATCAAAACCGTTTGAAAATACGCATTTCCTCCTCTAAAGCAGAAAAAAAAAATAATTAAAAGACAAGTAGTTCTTGCTAATCATATATATAGATCAGTGCGCCAATGACTGAAAATGGACTATTCCTATTAAATCTACCACGAGATAGTATCGCTTTTTTTTTCCGCGCGCGCTGACGCGCCAAGATTTAAATGTTTACTAGATCTTACTGATCTAAATTTAGTTGAGTTCCTTTCAATGTGGATGTGTGAAAACTGCGCGCTATAAAAGTAGTTAGTTTTTTTTTTAAACTTACAGTTGAAACGAAATTCGTATTAAAATATATTTTTTAAAACAACATTTCAATCAGTATTCTATTGTGGAACACCTAGTCAGGCTTCGTGGAACACCTAGTCAAGGATCACATGTGGCTACGCTGATCTAATTGTGGTTGACATATTGCGCCACAGCCAACATGGTGATATCGCTTTATGTTGGTAATCAATACAAGCTGTTATCAACTTTATTAATATAATGTACTATTGATCTCATTATGATAATTTGAATGCAAAATGTAAAAAAATAATAATGCTTTAACGTTCTGTCTGTAAAAGATGTTTTGTACAATAGTGGTTAAAATAGTATAAACAGCTTTTTTTTTCTTTAGACGAATTGAATGAAAATATGCCGTCCGTCTAGTGCACCGCGTGACCTCGTCCAGAGAGCTCGATTCCTTCCGTGACCTCCAAGTCGTCCGCTGAATGAAGACGTGAGAAGTACTTCAAAGAACGTCACCGCGTGACCTCCTTTATGAAGTGATTGAGTTCCAGTTCCACTTAAAGGACCTATTATTCCTGGCTGACGCTATATCAATATATTGCTGACTGGGACATGGGGAAGTCAAGTCTTACAGTGCTAGGTGAATGTCTTTCAAGAAATGAAGAATGTTTGGGATACACAAACTTTTTTTTTTATGTCGGTGACTATAATTAATTAATGTAATCAAAGAGAGTTGGGTTTTTTATGTGTTTGAAACATAATGCGTGTCTGTGTGGCTTATATGTGCACACAATAACCTGACTTATTAAAAACTCAGATTCGAGCCACAGGATGAGGAAAGTCTCACAAGTCAATAAGACCCGTCCTTAATCCGATAGAGGGAGCATTTTTAGTGCCCTGTGTTTTTAGTTTAATGCATGGAATAGTTATACTGAAACTAAAAGTAAAATTACTTTACAACAAAGACTCTTTTTTTCTTAAAATTCTGTCTCCGGAATTTAAAATGTGTGAATTGATTATATATATATATATAACCCTGACCCTTTCTAACAAAATAGCTCCTTTGTTTCTTGAGGTTTCTCTAATTGGAAACAGCAAGTGTTACAGCTTTCTACTATATATATAGCTCTCTAGAAACGACCTTAGTTTCTCTCCAAGTCTAGGTGTCCCTGGGTTCAGCTGTAGTTACATCAAACATTTAACAACTCGATCAAAACACAGAAATTTTATTCTACTTTATGACACATATCACACGCTAGTCTCTCTCCTAGTCTAAAACCTAGCACACTTCCGGTCATTCTGCAATAGATTATACACACAGCCATTCATCCGTGACAATAAGAGAGTTTATATCTAGATCACTGACATGTATGTTTTAATTGTAAAATCATAGCTAGCCAATAGTAACATTGGAGACAGATACATACGTGTCATAGGCCGATAGCATTTCATTGAAGCACCGGAAGGATCACGGAGGACAGGCATCATACAGTATAATAGAATAATATTCAGATACATACGTACCTGTCAGATACATATAATTAAAGAATAGTAGAATAGTAGTTTAGGTTGGGTTTTATAACTCCGAAATTATAAATAAATAAATAAATAATATAGTTTTATAATACAAATCTGACGCTTGTAGACTTCAAAACATCTAACATTTGGTTAGACAATAGAGAATGCGATGATTACTGGTGTTTCCAATATGAATGAGATTAGGTCATGTTAATCTACATTTATTATATCCGTCACTGGACGGCTTAAAAACGCATGCACTACTTATAGTATAACAGTATAATAGTATAACAGTATAATAGTATACCAGTATAACAGTATAATAGTATAACAGTATAATGATATAATATAATATAATAAAAGTATAACAGTATAATAGTATAACGGTATAATGATATAATATAATATAATAACAGTATAACAGTATAATAGTATAACAGTATAACAGTTTAATAGTATAACAGGATAACAGTATAATAGTATAACAGTATAACAGTATAATAGTATAACAGAACGTGTTAAAGGTTTTTAAAAAAGTGTTTAAAGTGAACAAATACAACTAACTGGGGGCGCCATAAATTGATACATCTTTTACCACAAGGCGGCTGTATTGAGAACCATTCACCTTGAGAATCTATACTTGTGTATTTAACCTTTGACGCCTGGCTCTATAATCTGACCATTAAATCAAGATTCATTTCCTTGCTTAATGCAGACCTTTAGAAAATGCTAAGTAAATGGGCGCGCATGTAGAGCGACACAGAAATAAAAAGTCAAAGTAAACTTTGTTCAATCAGCTCAATTATTTGACACTATTGAAAAAAAGTTAATTTCGGAGACGAATGTTAAGTCCTTTTTTTTTTCATATTTAGACCATCGACCAGGAATTCAAAGCGTATTTTAGACTGCGTTTCCTGGAGAAATTGAATTGAATAGTCCACCAGACAAAACAAAATGGCGACGAGCAGACGTGAAAATGACTTGATTGAGATGTAGAGTTTGGCTTTTTAAAAAGTCACGTGTTTAGAGCGAAAGTTGTTGGAGTTGAAGCACTTTAAGATCTGGCCTGAGAAAAAGTGATTTGGTTTGGAGTGCTAAGGGGTGCTAATAATTAACACATTGGCGTTCAGTTAATAAAAAGATTAATTATACAAATTAAGCCACTAGACCGAAAAAAAGCAGTTAATGCTTTTTTACTTCAACTATTACTTTACTTTAACAATTACTTTACTTTAACAATTACTTTACTTTAACAATTACTTTACTTTAACAATTACTTTAACAATTACTTCAGCTATTACTTCAACAATTACTTTAACAATTACTTTAATAATTTCTTCTTAGAAATCAGTGAAGACATATACAAAGCAGATAAATTCTTAAATACAATATGGATCCATTAAACCACAATTACATCAGATCTGGACGAAGTGATCGGCTCCATTTAAGTTTGTACAGAAAAATGTAAAAACTTTTTTATCCCACTTTCAGTCAAGGTGTTTTAATGTCCCTTGACGTCACCACGACGTACACAGAAGCAGTGTGTGTTTGTGTCTGTGTGTGAATGTGGTCCATGTTTACATCTTAATTGCTATTGTTATTAAGGTGTAATGCTAAGGTGGACAATTCAAGTCTAACTGAATTTCCATTTGTTTGGACCAATTAAATTATATTTTATCTTTTCTTATCTTACTAGTTAGATATTTTGGCGGTATTTAGATTTCTGTCTTGAGAGTTATTTCCCATGCACAAAAGACTTTTTTTTCCCCCAGTGCCCTCTATTGAACACATACATTGACTGCAGGTAATGACCACCGGGCGACTCCGGTCCGACAACAATCTCTGGCTGGAAAGCTTCAACAATAACCAGCCTAGAAGCAGACATGTAAATTGTCAGAGTGTTATAGATTGGTCGTCTGCTGGGCAGCCATACTTGTTTTGTTTCCCGCTTAACTTCTCCCTTTTTTTTTCCTCTCTCATTTTTTTTTCCTCTTTTTTTCCAGATCGTAATAAGATCTAGGTATAAACCTTTCAGAATTGTCTTTTTAAATTAAAAAAGATATAGATAGATAGATAAATAGATAGATAGATAGATAGATAGATAGATAGATAGATAGATAGATAGATAGATAGATAGATAGATAGATAGATAGATAGACAGACAGATAGATAGAAGAGACTTTAAATACTAGATAACATACAGCCAATTTTCATACTTTAAGAAATGCCGTGGGAATCGAACCTGCTTCAACCTTCCACTCTAAACCTTGAAAACGATGTACACTAATACATGATTCTTTTTTTTTGACAGCTCAGCGGTATATCATAAACAATTTCACATCATCAGTAGCGCCTACTTATCGGGCTTTCCCAACGAGCACGGCAAATACGTTTTCTGTGATTTCGGGATTTTCCGTTCTTACCTCGAGTATGTTTACATTTGAAATGCCAACCTAATCCCTGGATTAAGTTGGGGCCATAGATTGAGATCCCCCTTCCACCCCAGCAACAAAAAAAAACAGTTATGACAGTTTAGGAGAGGAAGTTCATAATCTGACAGTGTCCCACCGAGTTCGGCTGTTTCCGTACGTCAAGCATCATCCGAAGCTGTCGCAAAGTGAAGGGGAAAAAAATGGACGTTCTATGGTTTGACCTTTAGACTTAGAAAGTAATACAGCTTTTCAGTTCAACCAAAAGGGTTGAGAGTTACACCAAAGTTGATCGATACGCATTGGATATTTTCATGCACAGCGGAAAACCTATAAACAGCAATCTTCTTGGTGTTTCCGGTGTACATATTGCAGTCTCATAGTATTTTACTATAGCAATTATTTGAATTTTGTTTTGCACAAAAAAAAATGGCCATAAATTACCCTAGCAGTTTACTTTGACCACACAAAAAGTGGTCCATTTTACTTCTGCCGAAGGAAATTGTTTTTGTTTTTTTTTAATAAGGATTTCAAATTTAACTAACGAAAATTACGAAAAATTGCTAGACAATGAAATATTCGGAAGTGCATTATCGACTTGCTGAGATTTACAAGAATTTTAAGTTCAATAAACTAATCCCAGGTCTTCATAATGCAGTCCACAGGTCATACACATTCAACTACTATTTTTTTTTACATTTTTTTAAAATTTCATTCTACTGTACTAAAAATGTGTATATTAAAATGTATATTTCATAGTTCCTGTGTCCAACGGTTAACGAGGGTATCATGTGGCCAGCACAACGGCCAACCGTCTTTACTTTTCAGGTACCATTAGAGCTGGGTGGACTCAGAGGCGCCCAAAAATCAGAAATTAAAAATCCCAGTCTTCGCTAGGATTCGAACCCTGGACCCTGGTTTGGAAGCCAAGCGCTTTACCCCTCAACCACCGCCCCTAACGTATATTTTATAAGTGCTTATGCATTTTCTACACCAGATACACCAGTTCTGGACGAAATATTATTTTTTTTTGACTGGCATCATTTTTTTTTTAAACATTTCCATTATTTAACTTCTGAAGTCATTTATAAGTTGTTTTTTATATTTCATCAAAGTAACAATCAAAACATACTAAATTTATGGATCAGAACATTCTATAATCTCTATTTTTTGTTGCTTTAAAAAGATTGTTTCAAAATATTATTTTTCTTTGAATTTGCCATTACATGTATATGTTGTTGTTATAACTCACAAATTATTTTCCTTGCAGTGTTGACGCAATGTTGCAACTAGATGCTAAAAGAGGTTTTGTATTCGTTTGCTAATCCAATAACCATCATCTCATTTGCATAATTATTTCTGCAGGTGTCATTAAAGGACGTAAAATATTTTAGCACGAGATTATTTGAACCAACGTCGGATGGCTCGACGCACGACTTTTTCCATTGCTCCATCGTGGGGTAATCAATCAAGGCGCCACCCCTTACTGACTTGGACACCCTCAGAAAGAATGCCTGGACAGATTACCCCTTTCGGTAATGCACCCATCTCCAATTAATGGCATTAGCTAATCCTATTTTTAGCCACGGGAAGACGTTGCCCGATCACACGTTAGACAAATGAGAACCGACACCAGTAATAAGGTTCATTTACAGGACCTACGCCCCTTGGTGTCCCCCCAGCTGTGCCGCGCCCAGTGTCTCCCCCGCAGTGCTGTAAATCGCTTGGTCTTGCGCTGGGGAAACATGGTGAGGAGGACAAGGGCCAAGAAAAGATTTCCTGGCGCCCCGACTGCCTCGTCCCAAATCACGAATACACACATTCCCCTTTCTCTAGTAACATACATACACACACTCACACACTTAGAGGCTCAGAAAGGAATAGGGGTATAGGAATACAGGGAGGGGGTTGACATCGGTTTGAAAATCGTGATATTAGAGGCTATCGGCTATAGCCGGAAATGAAGACCCGACTCGATCAAACAATCGAGAGCTTTATTTTAGATTTATGAGAGAAAGAAAAGAGAAGAAAAAGAGAAAGAGAGAGAGACAGAGAAACAAAAAGAGATCGGAGAGAGAAAAGGGAAAAGAAAGAAGAAAGAAAAAGAGAAAGAAAAAAAACTAGAGAGTTAAAGAAAAAGATTGGGAAAAATAGAGAGAGGGAGAAAGAGTGAAAGAGAGAGAGAGCCAAAGAAAGAGATAAAGAGAAAAGCCAAAATTTAGATTGTAATAGAATCTGGAGATAGTATACTTAAGTTATCATGTTAAAAAATATTCTGGTTAGTTTTGTTCAAAAGAAGTCTCTCTGCCAATTTTGTTACTCAGCTACTACCTTTACCTTACAGAGATGCCAAAAAGCCATGTTGAGATCATATTGAGTCATCCAACTTCCTTTCACCTACAAGACTTCTTCCTCAACAATTATTCGGTTTGTGCTACCAAATATTTCCTTCCCCATTCAACAATAATAATAATAATAATAATAATAAATCCACAGTTATATAATTTAAGCATCAGATTATTGGAGACATGATGTCGGAACTTTGACAGGTACCATGGATCTCTAAAAAAGTTCTAACGATTTTCCTACATATTTAACAGTTGCTGTCTCTAAGAAAGGAATTACACGGTCCTTGGCCATAGAGGGAAAACTCTAGTTTGACCGTTATAATTTTTCAAAGTAAAAAATAAATAAATGCAATTTGGCTCGAGAACTAGACTTAGATTTAGAAGCACATCACTTTTGAAAGGATTATCGTGTTCTTCAAAGGACCATTGCTTTCGGGAATTTTCGGATGTAAGGCATTGTTGATTAAAGAGTATAATAAATTAAGGTTTAGGAAAATTTTGCGCATCATTTTCTAATTCTAGATCTAGATTTCAAGGCCTATCATAGGAATTATTCAATATTTAATACATATATATATATATATCTTAGCTATCCCTAGTGTACTGATAATAAACGATAATTGAGTACATTTAAAGTTGCCACAAGTTTATTGAAAGATTATCAAAGCTTAACTTATTTTTTTTTACGTCAGTCTAATTCACATTAAATCTAAATTCTAGAAGTAGATGTAGATCGAGACTAGATCTTAAGAGTTCTAAATGAGAAGTCTATGTCTAGTGTTAGATCCACGTGTCCATATAATGAAAATACAAACTAATGCTGTCTTACGTTCACAGAGCTAACGGTTTCAATATCACGGGTTCGAGACCCGCTTCGGATTATAACATAGTATTTTTAATTATTAATTTTTACAATCTATATTATTATATTTATGTCACACAAAACAGGTATCGTCTTTTTGTTTTAAATGTATTTCTTCTTTATTGAGTTGGCCACTGTGTTGCTCAATTAGGTGTCCTTCACATTGTTTGGTTTATTGAAAAGATTTCCAATTGAAATACTTTGGAATGCCCTTAAATAAAATAAAATTAGCTAAAGGGTTTACTGCTGAAAGTGGAAAGTTTTCAAAACTGAATTTCAACTCAAGATAAGCAAAAATTAAAATGTAAGTCTAGTTGATTTCAACCAATGAATGCATGGTCACTATTCTCTACGCGCGCACGCACACACACACATTGCTCGGACATTGAACTGACCGCTTCCTTGGAGTCCTATTTGTAGAGTTAAACTAAGTGCTGCTCCTGTGTCAACCATTGGCTGCTAATTATAGGACGGCTTAATTAATGTCACGTGTCCACTCACGTGACTAAACTGGGGGAAATTGAAAAAGGGCGTCGATTGAGAAATCTCGATTGCAATAAAGAAAACCTTCTGACTTTTTAAAAAGAACATCACACACTCGTACACACACCCGTAGAAAGAGAAAAAATAATTTATAAAATCTTTGTTTTATTAATGATATAAAAGAATTAAATTTGAAGACTAAGAATGATGCATAGCTCAATAGATGAAGGTTTGGTTCGGATCTAATACTGTCGTAAAACCAATGATCCAAGTTTTGTTGCTTTTATTCAAAGTACACAAATACATTGACTATGAACACTTTAATATTTTATATGTAAAAAAAATGTAATCGTTTGGTTCTAAAGTTTAAATGACCACTCAATGTAGACTTATTTAGAGACAAGTTTGGTTTTTCAATTGTTCTGACAATTGCGTAGCTAGGCTTGGGGGATGGGGAGAAAGAATTTGAAGATCCCCCCGGCCCCCACTTGAGGGAGGCCCCAAATGAGTCATGGTTGCCACCGATCTTGACTCCTCTTTTCTCCACACTTGGGATGTCTGTTTTGTTTTGCATGTGTACTGTTTTCAGAGGCATCAGAAAAGACATCTAGTGCATTGAGCAAACCTGGAGTTGGTTTCACCACATGGAAGAAAGCTAAGAGACTGAAAGAACATGAAGAAGGAGTCCACCACATACCTTTTGTAAAGTGGAAGTTAGAAGAAGAAATGCTTAAGCCAGAACCAAATGAACTGTCACATATGTTTCATGCGCAAAGTTTGAACAATCATCAGTATTGGAGAGAGATTCTGAAACGTGTAGCAGCTATTAAGTACTTGGGAAAAACAAACTCAAGCTTACGTGGTCACTACGTGGTCACGTGGAAAAACTAAATTCTTCCAATCATGAGAACTTCCTAGCATCTTTGAAATTTCTTACAGAATTTGATGAAGTTATGAAACAACACTTACAAGAATTGAATATGGGAAGACACATTATTTGTTACCGAAAATTCAAATGAGTTCATTAACTTGATGGGCAATAAAGTTAAAGAATCAATTTTGGGGAAAGTCAAGCAAGTTTGTTACTTTTCTCTGATGCTTGATTCGAAAAAAAAAAGAGTAATTTATTTGGTTACTTTGAAATTTTGAAACCTGATGCACAGCATTATGAAGAACTTGTTCTGAAAACTTTTAAAGACATTAGACTGGACTATGATCTGTGCAGAGGTCATACCTATTGTTACAAATGAACAGTGACAAGTAGAGGTCAACGTGTGACCCCAGCGAGATGACACAGCAGCCAGTGTTCTCTGGAATCTACGCGTATAAACAAAGACAGGATGTGAAGTGTCCTCACGTGTGATTCCAGAGGACGAACAGATCTAAGAAGGGGGCAGTTACTAATGAACAGTGACAGACAGAGGTCACCACATCGGCGAGATGACACTGCAGCAGGTGTTCTCTGGAATCGACATGTATAAACAACGACAGGATGTGACGTTTCCTCCCGTGTTGTTCCAGAGGATACTAGCAGTGTTTGTGCAACTTTGGACAAGCAATTATGGACTCTATATAAGCCAGAGAGTTAATGTGAAAGTCAGTCGTGAGTGAGCCGTTACAGTCGATACAGACGATTTAAGACGTGTGCGGCTCTAGTGGAAGAGAAATGTGTACGACTCGATGCAAGTTAACTAGGGTAGAGTTAACTGGAGTGGACTACTGTCGTTAAAGTCTATACAGCGAACTACAGTGGACTTGAGCCGTTACAGTCGATACAGTCGATGTAAGACGTGTGCGGCTCTGATTCGGTAGACTTGAGTACGACTTGGTTCAGCTTTGGGAGACCTGGAGCGACACAGGGAAGTGTGTCGTTGGGCTGTTCTGTGGAATACGGCTCGATGCAAGTTGAGAAGAGATGAATTGCAACGAAGTGAAGAGATGAATTGCAACGAAGTATAGCTAACTGTAAACTGACAGATATTGTACAGTCTTCTACGCTACATGTTACAGTAACGAATTGTTAGAGTTAATAGTCATTAAAGCTATATGAAACTGAAAGTTTAGTCGTCAAGTTCTTTGCAGTGTTTTCATTTGTGTGCCTACTAATACATTTAGCCAGAAGATTCAGAAATACGTAACACTATGATAACGCAGACACAATAAGTGGCCGTCTGTCTGGCCTGCTAAAATATCTCTTAGTCATAAATCCAAAAGCAACATTTCTGAACTGTGAAAATCACTCTCTGAACCTAGCAGCTCTTCATTCTGATGAGATAGATCCAGCAATTGTCACCTTTTTTGGAATTGTACATGAATTGTTCAACTTTTTTCCAATTCAACCCAGAGATGGGCCAAACTGAAAGAAACTGAGTCGGGAGTTTAAAAAAGGAGAGTAATACAAGGTGGTTCGCAAGAGGTCTGCAGTTTCCTTCCATCTCGACAAAATCATCAAGATTTCGGAGAAACTTTCTGAATCAACAACTGAAAGAATGGACACTAGAAGCAGTGCACAGAATTTTGATTTTTTGGCTTTTTTTAAATTCTGGTCAAATCTCCTGCGCCCAATTAATAGTTCAGAAGAAAATAACAAGCTGCTGAAGACATTTCTGCAAAATGATGAGAAATGGACGAAATTGATCACCGAATCCATCGAAAAGCAAAAGAAGATATTGAATGCTATTAATTTCCTGTAATCAAAACAACCAGAAAAAAAAAAAAAGACTTGATGTGGAGCTGAGTTCTGATGTAGGACTGTCAATAGAACTGCAATTCAAACTTGCAACAGAAGTGCTGGACAGACTACATTATACCATATATATTCTACATACAATATGTGGCAGAATTTAAGTCATTGGTTAACATGCATGACTGGATGCATGACGCAGAGGACGTATTCATCTTCTTTTTATGAAGTAACGTCTGTATTTTATAAGATAAGAAGATAAGATACCAGTACACCAAAACGAAATAGAGTTTTCTCCTTTCTCTTTTAATCTCTCTCTCTCTCTCTCTTTACCTCTCCATACTTTGATTTTCTTGCTTTTTCATTATCTTCCTCACCCTTTATCTCTCTCTCTCTCTCTCTCTTTCTCTCTCCCTCTCTCTCTCTCTCTCTCGCGCGCGCGCCTCTAAACTTCCTTGTCCTCACTCCGTCCATCTATCATTCCCACAAAGTCCAACAAAGGCTCGAACCAAAATAAATAACAAAGACCCAAACTGTCAAACGCCAGCCAGAGAACCAATCAATTCACACAGGCAGACATATTTCGCTGTCCATGTTTCTGCCGGACACGTAATGAAAGACTCCTCCACTTGTATTTACAGAGAACCCGAGAGACTCTCCTCTAACTCCCCCCCCCCCCACACACACACATACTCTCCTATAGGTCGGGTAAGATAATCACTCCCTTCGTTCCCTTTAACAGTTAGAAAAAGGAAAAAAAATCTAGAAGAGTACCTCTAATAAACAAAAACAAACACCCTTGCAAGGAAATCGTACTGTAAGTGGATGACAAAGATATGCCATGGAGAAATAGAGGAAACGGGAATCCCCCATTCCATAGGGCGATAGACTTCTGATTGGGAATTACCGTTGTGTCTCCACCAGCGCCAAGTAGAACGCCCATCTATCACGGAATGCACTCGTTTGAGCTCTTGGCATTTCTATCTTGTAACGGCGTCCGCTTGGTGAAATTAGCCTCGACGCACTGCATTAAATCAGTATTGGATTAAACTGTTAGCACATTAAGCACGCGATTAGGGTATGACAAGGAATAACAAACAGCAAAAAGCTAATACAATAATAAAAAAAAAATGTATATATATTTATTTATATTTATAAATATTGGCTACTTTTAAAATGCCGATTGTGTTTTTAGAATGCTGACATGTATGCCAAATGGCATAACTCACTAATCTGTTGTTTGTTATGCAATCCTATTGGAGATTTTCAACAATATCAAGGATGTTCAATTTAACTTCACTGTTGCCAACTAAAGAACGGATGGACGAATTAATTATTAAGCATAGATTATCAACTCTTTTTTATTTCTGTACACAGTATACGAGACAAAAAATAAACTGGCCGATACGAAACAAAAAATAAACTGACCGATACGAAACAAAAATCTGGCTGCAGTTTTTTTCACCATAGATCAAAAACAAAACAAATGAAAGCGAATACCCCCCCCCCCCACACACACACACACACACTAAAAAAGATTGATCTAAAATTCTAAACCTTCAATCCTAGTTTAATTTCAAATTTCAAACATCTGTGCTTGAAAACTGCTAATAATTGATAAAGTATTTTTTTTTTCGAAGTTCTTTATAAGATGAAAAATAATCATTTTAAAACTAGAGACGACCAACACATCGCTAAAACCCCTTGAAATTATTGTAAACAGAATTGTTTGCATAATTGTTTATATACATATATATTATTTGCTGTACAATCTAACCCCTTCTATAGTATAGTGTCTTCAATGTTCCAAAGCGTACAGAGTAAATGAGGGGGAGAGAACTAGGAGGAAAACAAGACAAATTAAAATTAGCATTTTTTAAAAACAAAATATTCTTTGATGTAATTTTTCACTTTTATACGAATTTAATTATTCTTTTACATTACTTAAATGTGTCTAAGTTTTAATAGGTGTCATCAAACTCTTACATAGACTTCTGAAAGATGGTTTTCTTGCATTGTTACTAAATTATTAGTCTGAATGAAAGTATATCTTCCAGTAAATCGCTCATTCCCATCCCACCCTACCTCTTTTTTTGCAAAGGGTACGGGGGGGGGGGGGGTGAGGGGGCCGGCTATTTTTTTATATTTGGATGAATGCCATTTCGTGAGAAAATTAATTCCGCCGTCTACTCACTCCCTTCACGAGAGGATGCGCCGAAACCGCAAAGTCCAAGTTAATCCCTCGCAGAGTTAACGAGGCTAAGTCTCATGCTCCCTGGGGCTTGACCCTAGGCTCGTTAAGTGAGAACTCGGATTGCGAACTAAGACATCGTTATGTCAATACTAGATGATCGCTCACTGCGAGTGTTTGTTTTTTTTTAAGTTGGCGGAGGGTTGGGTGGGGGGGGGGGGGGAAATAGAAGACCTCTGGGTACTTTCTTTCAAAACCAAAATACTAATTTGCATATATTGTAATTTCCCATTAACACTTAATGCCATCTGTGGAAATATCACTAAATTAAAAATTAGAAAATCTTTTCCAAGTTGAAGGCTTCTTCTAAATAAACTACACACATAGTCCCTTGCTTCGTTTGACAGTGAAATGCAAGATTTACACTTTTTATAGACTGAATTCTTCTTCATAGAAAATATATTTCATATTATTTGTATTAAAAATCAAAGAGCACACTCATTTTTCTAAAGGTACTAGCTATGTTTGTAAGCCCGCTTTGCTCTGGTTTTTATTTTCGTAATAGTTGAAATCTATGTCAAGATGCCTCATTGACCTAAATCTAGTAAAATCTCTTGTTGTAGGGCAACTTTACATATCCTAAGATCAGCGCTATTATCTAAGGAACGTTCTTGCCAAGTTTCATTAAGATTGGTCAAACGGTTTTGATTTCTATGAAAGACATTCGTACATACACCTTACATTCTACATACATATATATTAGATAATGAGTTGTACTTCTAGATCAAATAATTTTTCACATAGAAATTGTAGACATTTATTTTTTGTTGTGTTCTATGTTCAAGAAAAACATGTCCGTTATTCGTGCTATTGGATCAATCAATCAATTGAATACACAAACAAAAAGTTTGTTAACATTTAAAAATATATAAAGGTTAAAATATGTTTCTATTCAACATTATTTGATCCACTTTAATAACTAAGCAATCAATATAAACGAGACGGACTATGAAGTACTATAGGAGAGGATGTGATGTATGTCAATAAAGTATCAATAGTGTTTCAATGTTAGTGCATGTTGGTTGAAATGTTGCGTAAAAAACAGTAAAGTTTCCCTTTTAGACCTTGTGGTCTATTGGGCAGATGATGTAAAGGAAATCTGTTTCCGTGGCCTACGGTTAACAAGGGTGTCAAGTGGCCAGCACAACGGTGGCCAACCACCTTTACTTTTCCCCAACAAATGTCAGGTACCCATCAGAGTTGGGTGGTCTCAGAAGCACCCAAAGATCCCGAAATTAAAAATCCCAGTCTTCACCAGGATTCGAACCCGACACCTCCGTAACTATTTCTACTTATCAAGGATTCCTAGTGAATAAATCTGTCATTTTAAAGTTATATTTTATTTCAATATTTATTTTAAGGTTGCGTTTTTTAAACACTTACAATGTTCCATATACTTTGTTACGGCTCGCGATACTAATCAGACCTACATTTGGCCTACTAGTACAAGACAAAGATAATATAGTCACTCTCTACTTACAATCTTTGCTGTATCACTGCAGCGTTGTCTTTTTTTAAATATACAGGTGAACTGAAAGATATAGTAAAAATATAAGTTAATCAAGTCAATTATTTGTAAGTCATAGTGTCTGAACTATCCTGCCCGGATATGCCGATGGTTAAAACGTATATAAAGTATTAACCTCTCCTCCTCATCTGACATCTTTTTTTTTTTATTTCGTCAAATGTCACGTGAGTCTATCATTTAATAACAGTTAAATGACTCAACTATGTTTCCATCTGGGGTAAGCTTCTCTTGACCTGACCTAAATGGAAGTAGGTTAAATGGATCATATTTATCACAAGTCTGCTCTAAATTAAAGGACGCCTGGACATTATTCACCACACTGTCTTAATTAGAGGTTTTTTTTTTATATAACGGGTCAGAGGTTAGTTGTAGAATATCGGTCGGCTGTGTGACTACAAAGATCAAAGCGATACTTCAGGTGCTTTAGAAAATATTGGATTGGATCATCTTTGATCAAGGTTTAAATCTGAACTTGGTTATTGTCGACTTAGTGTTAAGTCTAACGATAAGGAAATTATGGAACAGAGAAGGAACTCTCAGAAGATAAAGACTTCTCTTGATGCTGGCCAGTGCTATGGAAATAAAACAACGTTCCCTAGCGGTCATTTCTTGTAGCGGTCAGCTACAGTTATTTCAACCGCAAGACGAAATCCCCGACAGGGGAAATCTTTTGATAATAGGCGGGAAATTGAACGAGATGGAATAATGGCGCAGACGATAGACTCGATGTGAACACGATTTATGGTAATTGATAAAAATGTGGATAAACGCAGACATTCTGTTGAGTTACCCCCCCCTTTTTTTTTTTTTTTTTTGCCTGTCTTTCTAGCCTCGTCCAATTCCCTTCTAGGTCACCAATAAAACACCAGTGACTGAATCTTCTGAAGCTGTTAACCTATCTTCTCTTAAGGAAATGAAAGATTTTGAGACCTCTGCAATGGTGCTCAGCAGAATCTATTAATAGAAGTCTCATTGATTGATTGGCTTTACTTATTTTTCAGGAATGGCTCACAAGTAAAGCCACCTCCCCGCATACAGTAAGAATGTGAACTCTTTGACATAGACCGCAGCATTTAGCGCTAATAGAACTGGCCTACATCATTGGATTCAATGGATGTGAACAGAGATAGATCTAGAGCTAATATTCGGCTTGAAGTATGTACGTATGCATTTAAAAAACTACACTTAAGGACGCACGAAGAGAGATGGTTGCCTGTCGTGTAATAATCGCTTCGGTCTTTTGTAAAGCTGTGCTGGGTTAGGATCAGCGCAGTAGCAGCCATGACACGAAGGGACTCATTGCCCAGGACCATAGCACAAAGTGGTTCATTTCCCAGGACCATGGCGTAAAGGGTTTCATTTCCCAGGACCATTTATGGACCATTGAAAGAAAAAATTATAGCAACAAAATATTGACAGTAAGAATGTATATCATGTATTACTTAGTAAATGTCGTTAGTGAATTTATTTTCATGATACCAGTACTTGTCAAAAGTAATAAATACGCCATCATATTCTTTGACCTTGGCCTACAGGGTCACCAGCTACCCTTCATTTCTGATGGAAAGAAAGCCCGGAACAACAAGGACGTTTACGCTGACCCTAATTTTACAAATGTTCTTTGCATAAATATTAGATTATGTTCTCTTCCTATCTTTCCTTTCATGTAGTCTCTTTTCATTCTCAAATTTTTGTTCAGAAACACAACATAAGACTTAGCACTAGAGGGCGCTAATGGTGATAGAAAATCAATGCTCGGGCTGAACTATGGGTTTGATTTTTGTTGTTGTTGCTGATGCACCATAATGACATACTACTCAAACTAAGTATCATGAATACAAGTCAATGACCAAACCAAGTTTCCCTTTCTAATAATGTTATTGTAAAAGGAAAACCATTCCAGCAAGTGTTTTTTTCACCCTGTACTTAAGAGAGTATTAGCGTTGGCTAGAACCACAAAGTTATCTCACCACTGACAGTGGCGTGCCGGGAGGGTGTGACGACCGGTGCGAACCTCTGCTACATTTACAATAAATTATAAACTCGAAATTCGTTGAAACGTGGAATGAAATTCTTAAAAAAAAAAAAAAAAAAAAAAAAAAAAAAACAGTTTGTAGGAGATATCAAAGAGAAACCCAAGCCGTTGAAAATACTTACCTTAACGCCGGGAGAGTGAAAGTTAATTCACTGGCATTTTTACAAAGCTTATATCAACTCACTTTGTACGTCTGTCAGTCTTGTACACGTTTTTTCTTAGACATTCTTGGATTGAGTTGAAACTTCGCACACTTATTCATTGGCGTAGACAATACACGAATCATTTTTTTAAATAACTGGTAAATTATTATTTTGTTTGATACCAACAAGGGAATTTCATCCTTCAGTATTTAAAGATATGGCTAAATATGTAGGTTTTTGTCTTCACACCCACTCTCGGAACAAGTGGAAAATTTAAACAATTATTTATTGTACCTAACAATACATGAATCAATTAAAACATTAACCAATTAGTCAATGTTAATTAATTATTTTGTTTGGTATCGAATAAAGGAAAAAAATATTTAGTATTGAGAAATATAGTTTTAAATTTGAAGTTTTCCCCTTAGATAATCTTTTTTAAAGTTTTTTTTCTATATTTTTTTTTTGTTTTAATTTTATCCTACATACTGAAGTTTCGCGTGGTTTATAATAAAGTGCATTGAACAGCGGAATGTGGACAGTGGGTAGACTGTGGTTGGACTGAGTGTGGACTGTAGATGGACAAAAGATGAACAGAATGGAATGTGAATGGACTGTGGCTGGATAGTGAGTGGATTGTGGGAAAACTGTGAATGAAAAAAAAAGGCTAAACTGAGGAGTAGACTAAGTAAGTAGACTGTAAGTCAGTGTGGGATGATTTGTGAGTAGACTGTGAGTGAGTTTGTGATAGTTTGTGAGTAGACTGTGAGTGAGTGTGTGATGGTTTTTGAGTAGACTGTGAGTTAGTGTGTGATGAACTGTGAGTAGACTGTGAGTGAGTGTGTGAGGAACTGAGTAGACTGTGAGTTAGTGTGTGAGGAACTGTGAGTAGACTGTGAGTGAGTGTGTGATGGTTTGTAAGTAGACTGTGAGTGAGTGTGTGATGAACTGTGAGTAGACTGTGAGTGAGTGTGTGAGGAACTGTGAGTAGACTGTGAGTAAGTGTGTGAGGAACTGTGAGTAGACTGTGAGTGAGTGTGTGATGGTTTGTAAGTAGACTGTGAGTGAGTGTGGGATAAACTGTGAGTAGACTGTGAGAGAGTGTGTGTGTGAGGAGTGTGGGTGTACTGCGGTTGTACAGTGGTTGGAATTGTGGAAGTCAATAGAACTGTGAACGATATTGTGGTTTGAAGGCTGGGTTGACTTGTGGCTGCTAGCCTAATGGAAGAAAACAAAAATATTCGACTGGGAAGTGAAATCTCATTTTGTATCATCCAATTCTTTCTCTTTATTTTTGTATTTGTCTTATATCAAATGGGAAATAGAGAAACACTTTTTATGAGAGAGAGATTGTGAAAGAAAAAGAGAAAAAGAGAGACACAGAAAGAGAGTAATTGAAACAAAAAAATGTAGCAAGAACAAAAGAAAGAAAGAAAAAGTGATAGAGAATGTGGACAGGGGTCTGTAGGAAAAGGAGAGGGGGGCGGCTTTACATCTCAATTACAGATGGCCACTTCAGAATGTGACATTAATGGATGACATCGCCTGTTGATATGTCATGACATGTGACATGTGATGTTCTACCTAACGCGGGATGAATTGTCATTCTGTTTTGGGCTGTTGTAGTTAGTGCGAGTAACTGCTCGAGATGTGGAACAAAAGGAAAAAGTGTGTGTGTGTGGGGGGGGGGGTCAGAGAGATACATTCTCAAGGTAACGGTGTAATAGAAATAAGTTGCAACCATTTTCTGCACGTGTTTTTTTTTACTTGGGGGAGGGGGTTCTAGAGATGTTCTTGGTCATTAAGAATTAAGTCATAAAGATAGAGCAAAATAAAAGGATTTTGTCTGCATATTTAAGTGTCGTTCATGAGAATGTTTTCTATAAGTCCATAGTTTAGGTTTAAACCCAGGAGGACAGAACTTGCATGTGCTTCCTGTTACAAACAAGGTTTTAATTTGTCATTTTCAGTGTCGCATTCTCCAGACTTTCTGTGGTTTTTGTGAAAGGAATACTTTTATAAGGGAGATAACATGGCTGGAGTACAAAGGTGGATTTATATTGTGGAAAGTAGAAAAATGTTAGTTGTTTTTTTTTTTTGTTTGTTTCTTTACTTAGGAACTTACTTTAGTTTAGTTTGGTTTGATTTATTTTAGTTCGTTTAAGTTTAGTTTAGTTTAGTTCAGTTTGGTTTGATTTATTTTAGTTTGGTTTAGTTTGGTCTAGTTTAGTTTAGTTTAGTTTAGCTTATTTCAGTGTAAGTTGGTTTGTTTTGCATAAGGTACACGTAGTTGGTTATTCTAACTCCATTTAATCAAATCTAGGCTAGCATGTTGGGTTTTTTTTTTTATTTAATTTATATAAATTTGTTTAGGTTTAGCTTGATTTGTTTGGTTATATTGAGTTTAATTTATTTAGTTGAGCTGAGTTGTAACGTATTAATCAACTACATTTATTTGTTTAATTATTTCTTAACGCACACATTTTCTAAAACTTACTAGGCTACTCCGTCTGATAGTAAAGTAAGGTTTCCCTTTCAAGACCTTGCGATCTATGGGGCAGATGATGTTAAGGTCATCTGTTTCTATGGCCAACGGTTAACGAGAAGGGTGTTATGTGGCCAGCACAACAACCAACCGCTTTTACTTCCCCAACTAAAGTCAGGTACCCATTAGAGTTGGGTGGCACCTTAAAATCCCGAAATTCAAAATCACAGTCTTCACCGAAATTCGAACCCAGGACCACAGGTACGAGAGCCAAGCGCTTAACCACTCAGCCACCGCACCCCCGTCTGATAGGCCCCTGTAAATAATAAGGATTTTTACAAGTGAAGGCACGTCACATGGTTCATAATATCTTACTTTTACTTCCAATGACATTTTGTTTCGCCATTTAAAACTAGTGGCGAGGCCTGGCAATTAATCTTTCAAAACATAACACACATAAAAACAAGAATTAAACGATGTGTGTATGTCGCGGGGGTGGGGGGGGGGAGGGGCAGATTTAGTATCTCTACGATTGATGAACTCACAAGGTGAGGTACGTTTAATAAGAGAGATACGTCCGGTAGTTAAACACCTGTTAGCTTCGTCATGGGATGTCCAGGTAATCTCCGACCACAAATA
This sequence comes from Biomphalaria pfeifferi, assembly GCA_030265305.1. Taxonomy (NCBI): domain Eukaryota; kingdom Metazoa; phylum Mollusca; class Gastropoda; family Planorbidae; genus Biomphalaria; species Biomphalaria pfeifferi. The sequence continues at coordinate 70,667 of JASAOG010000386.1, forward strand.
TTTAGCTTTTTGTTGTTTTTTTCTCAAGTAAGATGCTAGATGAGTTTTATTTTTGAAATCAGTGAGCAGCTTCCTTCATCTTGACCTTGACCTGGATATTGAGCAATGTCTCTTGGAGCTTTTGGGCCCGGACATTTAATTTTCTGACCAGTTCATTTAAACCTTTTTTTTTTCTCACATTCTTCCAATTAAATAGCCTTTCTTTGGTCTTTAGGAATTGACGTCAGCGATTGTGCAGTTCGCCTAGGACAACGGCGGGTGTAGTTTTAATTTCTTACCATCGAGTGGACAATCCGAAACCTCGCAACCACACAACCACTGATTGACATCATTAATTACTTTCTGAAAGATTTTGATTGAAATTTGTTTTTAATAACTTGCATCCAATTAATACATTCTCAGCCGGACCAGGGAAACAAAAGGCTAGTCCCCAAGTCTCTCTCTCTTTATTGACCGGACATTTCATCACAAGAGGCAAAGAGGATGAAGTGGCGGCTTGAGGTCACTTGAACTGGATGTAGTGGACAGGGGCAGACAATTGGGGTCTTGAGATGAAGACAAATAAGCAAACCCCCTTCGCCAGTGATCTCCCGCTTCGTATGTGTTTATATTGTCGCGACTTAGTCAGAATAAGTGAACAACTCAATGTAATCTTAAACACCTGACAAATGACAACTTTTTCAACAGGTAATAATTTCACCAGGGCTGAATACAGTGAATGATTTTTTGCTTTGATTTTGTTTATTTTAGGTGAGATTTTAAGACTAAACCATCACTTGCCCCAGCGCAGCAAAAGAGGTTTTAAGTTTAAACCCCATACGAGGGAGTTTTGCAGTTAAACCCCCCTCTTTTATAAAACAAAACAAAAAATAATGCAAACGACAATCCCATAATTCCAAGAGCATAGCTTCAAAATTTACGATAAAATCCCTTCTTCAATATAAAAAATCAAAGTACACTCTCAAAATTCTATGAGAGTTACTAAAGGGGTTTTGAGTTTAAACCCCCCTTCAACAGGATTTGATGCTAAAAAATACCTCTTCAATATAAAATAAAGTAAATTACACAAAAATTCTTTCGAACGTAGCTAAGCCAAGGGGACTTTTGAGTTTAAATCCCATCCTTCAGATGGCTTTTTTTAAAGTTTAAAACCCCCAGATGGTTTCGAGTTTAAAATTTCCCTACAGAGAGTTTTGAGGTTGAAAACCCCCTCTTAAATATTATTCTAAAGCAAACTACTTTCACTAAATTCTATGAGCGTAGCTTAATGGGGCTTTGAATGTGTTAAAAAAAAAAACTCCAGAGATTTTTTAGTTTAAAACCCCTCAGCTGATGATTTTGATGATAAAACTTTCCTTTTCGATATAAATTTAAAGCAAACTACAGTCCAAGAGCGTAGCCAAGAGAGGTTACAAATTTCTACCAATGGCTGGGCTCCCCTAATAAAGTGCAGTGAATAGTCTGCTAATATTTGAAAAAGGCTAAATGTGGCTCAACAAATATGGATTTTAGAAGTCAGTTATAGAGATCGGGTCTCAATCAAGTAAATCCTATGCCGAACTGGGAGTCGACCCCTTAGTAAGGTTGTGATAGAGCGTAGAAATGAGGTTTGCGGGACATGTTCTCCGAGAAAAAGAATTACACATACAAAGAGTTGCGATGACATGGTGGCCATTACGAGGTAAGCGTAAACAGGGACATCCTTGTACATCTTGGCGCCACACTATCATGGAGGTCCTCAGAGCAGATGTGAAGAGGCTTTGGACATTGCTAGTGACAGATTTTTGTGGAAAAGCTTTCCGTCCAATGCGCCGAACGGCGCGGGGGATAGGGTAAGAATAGCACATTAGGTTTTGAAATTCAACTTTTTAATAGAAGCATAATGCATGTAGATACCTCAGAATATGTATTTTGTTGGCTTTCAATACCGGAAATAGTGCTTGGCGGCGGGGCTTCGCCATGCGCTGGGGAAGCTCGCAGCGCTCCCCCAGACCCCCTTTCCAGCAAGGGGGAGTCTACAATTTTTACACTAACTCTAGGAAGAACCTATTTTTTTGTTTTTTTTTAAATATTTTTTTATTCTCTTTTATATATATTTTTTTTTTCATACAGAGACCGTATTAGCTAAAGGAAGATAAGCAGTGTATAGAGAATTAGGTCGTTAGCTAAAAAATTGAAAGTAAGAAAAGATAAACATAAAACTTTCTATTTTTATAAGTACTTGTAAAGCTGAGTGGTTAGCGTATCGCCTGCCCATCATGGAGGCTCGAAACTTCAATCTCAGCCTTGGCTCAACCATTGGACATTCGACTCAGTCTTGCCTTGACTCAACCAGTGGTCACTCAACTCAACGTTGCCTTGATTCAACCAGTGGTCACTCAACTCAACGTTGCCTTGATTCAACCAGTGGACACTCAACTCAATCTTGCCTTGACTGAACAATTATTTTTCATTGCTCAAAAGAATATAGAAATTTCTATTTTCGATTCTTTTATTAGTTCCATGAATTGCCAGTGGTTAAGTCAACTGGTTGTCATTAGTTCCATGAATTGCCAGTGGTTAAGTCAACTGGTTGTCATTAGTTCCATGAATTGCCAGTGGTTAAGTCAACTGGTTGTCATTAGTTCCATGAATTGCCAGTGGTTAAGTCAACTGGTTGTCATTAGTTCCATGAATTGCCAGTGGTTAAGTCAACTGGTTGTCATTAGTTCCATGAATTGCCAGTGGTTAAGTCAACTGGTTGTCATTAGTTCCATGAATTGCCAGTGGTTAAGTCAACTGGTTGTCATTAGTTCCATGAATTGCCAGTGGTTAAGTCAACTGGTTGTCATTAGTTCCATGAATTGCCAGTGGTTAAGTCAACTGGTTGTCATTAGTTCCATGAATTGCCAGTGGTTAAGTCAACTGGTTGTCATTAGTTCCATGAATTGCCAGTGGTTAAGTCAACTGGTTGTCATTAGTTCCATGAATTGCCAGTGGTTAAGTCAACTGGTTGTCATTAGTTCCATGAATTGCCAGTGGTTAAGTCAACTGGTTGTCATTAGTTCCATGAATTGCCAGTGGTTAAGTCAACTGGTTGTCATTAGTTCCATGAATTGCCAGTGGTTAAGTCAACTGGTTGTCATTAGTTCCATGAATTGCCAGTGGTTAAGTCAACTGGTTGTCATTAGTTCCATGAATTGCCAGTGGTTAAGTCAACTGGTTGTCATTAGTTCCATGAATTGCCAGTGGTTAAGTCAACTGGTTGTCATTAGTTCCATGAATTGCCAGTGGTTAAGTCATCTGGTTATCATTAGTTCAACCACACAGACAACTAGGTAAAAATAAAATGTTCTACGCAGCTCTGCAAAGTTAATCCTAATGGAAATTACAGAATAGAAGGGAACATAAATTCACCCCAAAACGATATTCACCTGTGTCCTGAGGCAACCCTGATTGCGAATAAAATTTAGAAGAATAGTTTTCAGAAAAAATAGCAAGAATTCTGTTCGAACTCAATAATATCGACGTAAGATACGAGTAGGCGGTCCGCATAAAATACGATATGTGAGAGAAAGCACCAATTAATCATTCAACTATTAATCATCTAGATATCAGTCATTTAGCTATCAGTCATTCAGATATCAGTCATTTAGATATCAGTCAATTAGATTTCAGTCATTCAGCTATCAGTTTTTCATCTATCAGTCATTCAGCTATCTGTCATTCAGCTATCAGTCATTCAGCTATCAGTCATTCAGCTATCAGTCATTCAGCTATCAGTCATTCAGCTATCAGTCTATGCTGTCATACGTAATGACTACGTATTGATAGATAAATATATAGAGCTAAATAGATAGAGATAAATAGAAAGAAAAATAGACGTAGATGTATCCCGAGACTGAAACCCTAAAAAAAAAACATTTGCCTGACAATGTTGACGACGTAGGCTCTAAAAATGTTAATAATAATGATTACATATATATATATCAAGAATACTAATAATTTAAATAATTACTCTCAGAGAAAGGTAAAATGAAAATATAAATAAATAAATCAACTAGAAGGCTCTAATAAGAAAGGGGACAGAACTCCTTCAGTCAAGTGAATACCTCAGGTCCTGTGACTCAATGTTAGACGTCTGTAGCCAATGAAGAAATAGGCGGGCCTTAACTCCTAGGCAGAAGTAAGAAACAGACCAATAGAAATCCTCTATAGATTAACGTGGTGGCTCATCATTCAGAACTAGACACAGCGCTTCCGCCCTGCCTCCACAACTGTCTTTCAGCCTCTTCTATTCCCCCCCCCCCCACAAGTCTTTCTTCCTCCCTTCTTCTCAACCTCCCCCTCAATGGTGTTTTTCTCCTTTTTATTCACTCCATCTTGTGCGCCTCTCCAGTCAAGACTTTGCTGCATTAGAATAATGTAGTGTACGAGGGAAAAGAGGATGAAAGAGAGGGAGAAAGAGGGAGAGAGACATAGTGGGAGGGAGAGAAACGGAGAGAGATAGAGAGAAAGAGCGGAAGAGAGAGAGAGAAAAGAAAAAAGAGAGAGATTTAAAGAATACAGACGTGTACCAGAGATCTGGGATTAAGACTTTAGACTTGGTGGTACATGGAGAAATTGTCGATAATAATAATAATAAACAAAATGCCCGCTTCAAAGTTCGTGTGATTCTGTGCGTGTTCATGCAAAGTGTTGTGTTTAGGCGAAGTGTTGTGTTCAGTTGTCTGCATAGGTCACCTCACCAACAACAAAAAACAAAAAAATTATTGTAACGATAAACCAAAAAAAAAAATGCTGGCTATTTTATTAGGTCTGGACCTACTGGCCTATCTTCTATTAGGTCTGGACCTACTGGCCTATCTTCTATTAGGTCTGGACCTACTGGCCTATCTTCTATTAGGTCTGGACCTACTGGCCTATCTTCTATTAGGTCTGGACCTACTGGCCTATCTTCAAACCACCCAACTCAAGCTAGGATTGGGACGCGTAAGGTGGTCGCTGAAAGGGGCGAGGGGGGGGGGGGGTTACATCGGGGCGTTTTCTCTGAGTGTGGGCTGTATGTTCTAGGGTACATCCTACTGGGCAAATCAAATCTCCCATGTCCCCAACGATAGGAGGAGAAATATATTTCGGGGGAGCTTAGAGTCCTTACCTAAACATAAACCTGGAAATTTCAGACTTCGCCATGCCTCTCCCCCTCTCCCTCCGTCTGGATGTCTCCTCCCTACGTTCTTCCCCTCTCTCGCCAGTTTCTATGCTCCTTCCTCCACCTTTTCCCCTCCCTCGACGTGCTATTCCCCCCCCCCCCTCTTCCCCTGTTCCCTTTCTCAACATTTGTCGGATTGTTAGGTGTACAGGAGAAACGTTTAAGCCGGAGTTGTTCACTATAGTTGTTGTTGTTGTTGTTGTTGTTGTTGCCGGTTATTGCATATTGGTAGGCCGACAACATCTAGGACCTGTGCTTTACTTTATCCTGTTTAAACGTCCTGCGATATTTGTCTAGTGTGACTTTGTTGTTGTTTTTTTGCAGTACAAAATTTGTGAAGGACCATTCTTAAGTCATAAAAACGGAGTTCGCTGCGTATGCCCAGGTGTATCCGTTTGTGTGGTGTTTTCTAAAACACGGCGTTTGACTATCTTAGAACTCGCCAAAAGTTGTAAGTTTCACTTCTGGATGTTCGCCTGGCCCAACCACGTAAGTGTTGACTTGTGTTTTGTGTGTAACTCTAGCAGACACTGGCCGATCAATGGCCGATTCAGGTTAAAGGAACATGGGGGGGGGGGGGGGGGGGGGGGAAGACTTACACTGACTGACTGACTATTCAGGGTGGGTAGATTAAGGCCATTGATTTTAAGCAGTCGAAGTCAAGAGTTAATATTCAACACCCCCCCCCCCCCCCAATCCTCTCTCCCACACCATCCTGTAACCTTGTATATCGCGATGGGGAAAGAGGGCGTCTTATAACTTGTCAATACAAGGTAGGGTGGAGGGGATTATTAAAAGTGCATAAAATCGTGTTAATTACAAGTTAGCTAAATATTAAGTCGTTTACAAGCAGAGAGGGAGTACTAGAATAAGCCTCTTTTAAAACGTACAAATTAAGAGTAGATCTGGACTTCGATCCTTTTTATTTTCTAATTTTGTAACATTATTTTACGCTGAAAGTTTATTTTTATTTCTTGACATAATAATAATAATAATAATAATAATTAATTATTATTATGTCTCAATTAGCCTTGAATAAATATGTCTTGCAATGTTTGCAGTACAAACACACACAAAAATTATAATAATAGCAAACGAACCCTAGAATTTCACAAACATATTCATCAAACTCAACAGAAGCAAAAACAAAGGTCAAAGTTCATTAAGACAACACCTGCAACACCTAAGTTCAATGAAATTTCTTGGACACAAGATTAACTTGAATTAAAATTATATTCTAAATATAAATTCATTCCGTTCCGTTTTTTTTTAAATTCAGGTTCGTTTATGTTATAGAAATAATATATTGATTTATAACAAGAGCTAACTTTTTTTCTTATATGGGTAAAATCTAAGATAAGAGCTTAGTTGTTACTTCAAAAGAAGTCCACACGTTAACAAAAACGTTTCATGCTGTCTTTGCCAGAATTTCAATGTTACAATTCTATTACAAGAATGTAACAAAAATGTTATAAGATGTTACAAATACATTACAAATACGTTACTTTTATGTTAGAAAATTGTTTTAAAATTCTATACATACGGGATTTATAGAGAAAATTGTATATTGACTCGACTTCTTGTATCTAGAATTATTCAATCAATTATTTTTATTTCTTTTTTCTTTTTTTCTTTTTTTTTTGCTGTTGTTTTTATATTTTTTTAAAACAAGACATTAAAAGTAATTCTTACAAGCTAAACATATACATATAAAATTTGCTGTATTTCGTTGTATATAAATATGTATATATTCAACCCTCCGCCCCCACCACTCTTCTACTAACTTTGTATATCGCGATGGGGGAGAAAGGGCGCCATGTCTAATTTGTTGTCAATTGATAATTGATCCAGGGTGTTTAGGTATACACAGTAATGTGCTCTTTGTTTAGAAATGTGATTTGTAATTGCTTTCTACGGGTTTGAAAATGTACTCAAAATTTAGTTTTAAAAATGTTTACATATAGATTATCAGAATTTCCATAGTCTCTACATCGGATCCACCATTAAGTCTTTCACTTATGCATTGATGGAATGGTACCCATTTATAAACATCTCCAAAACAGATCAATTAATATGTGAGATAAAAATACACTATAATATTTATATATCTATAACAGTGGTTCCGAAACTTGCCATCCTTTTTTGATTATGGTTGACCCCCAGCTTTATTTATGTTTTTTAAACTGATTTAAAATTGTAGAGATTAAAAGAGTGAATACACAGAATAAGTAACTTAAAAAAAACTTTTTACATTGTACAGATTTATTAATAAAATCTATGCAAATGAGAAGCAGAAAAAAATGTCAATGTTTACATGAAGTCACCCAAAGAACACAACTCCCAAAGCTTGGAAGTGGGATGTCTTTGAGAAAATAGTTCAATCTTGGGCTTTACTTCAGGTTGAATCTACAATCTCCTCGGTTAGTTCTGCCCAGCTTGTTTCTAGCTAAAACATTCGCTAGACATAAAGATGAAAAAGCAATTATATTCAGAATCTCGAATAGTATCCCATAGATCTTTTTGAAGCCAGAAGAGCTGCTTTTTTTTTAAAAAAGGAATAGTACTTTAGGTTTTCATTCAGAATTATTTCTATCAGTTCTTCTAGTTACACCAGTCTCTTCTATATTTCATCATTATAGAAGTCAATTGTCAATGGCGATGTTCTGTTATTCAGAATAGCCACAAATCAGAATGGAGGGTATGTAAACACTCACCATAAGTCGAAAAGTGATCCTCCCATCAGATTTTTTGTAAATTTGGACATATGAGAAAATTCAAAAGTCGAAAGATTTATTTCATTAATATAATTCTCAAAAGTAACGCAATTGATCGTTCAGCTATACAGGACTGAAACACACTTTCAAATGATCAACATTGTACTGTCTAAATTTCTTTTCCAGATTCGGCCAAGTCTAAAATTAGTTACCTCTATTATTAGTTAGCTTATAGACAAAATTCTTTTTAAATGAGTTATTTAATTAAGAATTTTTTTTTCAAATTACTTCATTGGCTATGGTTCAACTTATATATGTGTATAAGGCATTTCTGTTAATGGAATATCAAAACTATAGTCTCAACCTGCTTTAAAGATATTCACTACTGCGGACCCCTGTATACATTTTGTTTATGGATTATACTCAGGTGTGGACTGGGTGTTAAAATCGGCCCGGGCATTTCTATACAATCCGGCCCTTTAATTGTATATCATATGATGGACATCCGTTTCTAGGTCTACCTGTCCTCAAAATGATTCTGTTAAGTTTGATAATGTATCCATAACTGAACGCATGCATACAACTCTGTATCTTTTAAAGAAATATAGTAGGCCTTATGTTGCTTTTTAATAGAAAAAAAAATATGGCCCTAAAAAGGATGAGGCCTACTATTAACCATGTCTACCTATGCAGACTATTACCGCAGTATATATTATTTCGGAAAATGTGTTACATTAAATTATTATTACACTGTAGAGTCTGTATAATGTGTTCTTAAATACAACGCTCAAAGGGGTCCCTTTACAATAGGATATTATAAAACTTTTAATAATTTAATACGTTCTATAGTGGCCCACCGGGCATTTGCCCGAATGCACATAGAGCCAGTCTGCCTTTCCGTATAAAACTATATGTTAGCAAATATAATGCTACATATACTGGTTTCAACGTTGTCTTAGAACGGTAGAGGATTGTTTGTATAAACTAAAATTACTTTAAAAAAAGACATTTTATTTAATGAGATAATATCATCTTTATATGTCTCTCGATTTTAAAAGAAAGTTATTCAAAATAATCACAAACTATTTACACACATAAGTTGGTCTTTATAAAGGAGAATAATCACGTGTACAGTGCGTATATTATATCATACACTATGTAATCCAAACTTGTTTTTTCTAAACCGGTACACTATTTAAAAAAACTGCACTAAAATGTATTTAGTATAAGTATATATGTAAAAAAAAATAGTGAAACGCTGCTTGTAACCAAATCACTTAGTTTATCAGAACCTAGTTTGAGTGATAGTTAACGGACACCCGCAGCCTGATGTAACAGACTAATATTAATTAAATCTTGAAAAGAACGATAACCCCCAGGAATATAAGCTACACTGGGCTACGAGTGTGCCTTCTAAGAACAAGCCAGGGTCATCAAGGTTACTTCAGTTTGGACACGCCTAGAAAATTGGACTATTCTTTTTACTATATGAAATCCCCTGCATTTACCATAATTTTTTGAGATGCAATAAACTTTTTTTTTTTTCAATTGAAGAAATGGTTATTGATAATTTGAATAAAGACAATTACAAAACTTATGAAACAGGAATGAACTGAGTAAAAGATCATCAGGATCCTTTCAAAAAAATAATGCTATAGCTCTAGATTGAACTAGATAATTTTTTTTTTTCGCAAGCAATATCTCAAAACAGAGTTATCGACTTATTACAAGACAGAGAGTTATCTCAAGGTAGAGACATTGATTTTTATATTTATGTCAAGACAGACATCTCAAGACTTAGACTTATTGACTTATCTCAAGACAGATTTACCTCAGGTCAGTAACCTATCTCAACACAAAATTATCTCAAGGCAGATACATAAGAGTATCGGTCAGTGGAACAAATCTCTTGAAGCTGCAGTGCTAGAGCAATACCATCCAAAACATCTTTAAAAAAACAAAACTTATTTTTTTAATTTTTATTTTTTTGGTGGAGGGAGGAGTATTACATGATCTATAACTTAGGAATAAAAGGTAAAAAAAAAACAACCCAGAAATCTTTAAAACTACAATTAATATTTGGAAATATTGTAGCATCCCCCCCCCCCCACACACACACAATGTAATCTAGAATTCAGATTTGAGGTGCGTATTAATTTTGAGAGGACAAGTGTGTGTGTGTGTGTGTGAGTTTCAAACATGGAAGGTTTAGAAAATGTTTGTCAAATAATTTTCTATATTTCGGATGTTCCTACAGATTTGAAGACAAATTACATTCTAGTTCTAATCTCCCGCAGGACGACGGGATCTCAGCGGGCAGGGTATGAACCCGGGACCATCGAGACGACTCAATGACAGTCTAGCGCTCATACTGCACGACCATGAAGCCAACTTTTTGATAGACCTAATTATTTTGCTTTCTTTAAATTCATCCACAGTGTTATTTAATTTTTTTTTAAATAATTATCTTGGAGAGGGGTAGAGGAAGAGTAACTGTACCGGACTTAATATTGTGTTAGCTATCAAGTTAGTTTTGGCTCGTAAATTTGAGATGTGTTTAGTTTGGTTTATTTTTTTTAGGTCTTAGCGACAGTGAGTTTAAAAAAAAAAAAAAAAAAAGCTTTTATTACGCTAAGTTGTATCAATTACTTTGGATCAGTCATGTGATTGAATTTGTAATACCCTCAAAGCATCTCTGAAGGCATTCAGCATAGACCCGGCCACCTGTGAGACAGAGACAAATGACAGAGCATCATGATGTCGCGCTGTGAAAAATGGCGCACAAATTGCTGAGGAAAAGAGAACAACGCTGGCAGAAGAAAAAACGCCAGAGAAGAAAAGCAAGGCCAACGACACTTGCTCCAGCTGGAATAACCTGCCTAGTGTGCAGCCGAACATTGCGGGTTCACATAGGTCTCACCAGCCACATGTGGAGGCACAAAATCCCAGTGCAAAGTCCTCATCCCCCTGGAGGACAAAAGTGATCATTATCGAACCACGATAGATGAACTATATAAATTATTATCGATCTAGACTAACGAAAATAAATCTGTGCGAGTTGAAATATTTTTACCACTTGTTTTTGTTTAGCGCAATTTTATCCTTTTAGCTTTTTCGATACGCTATGATCCTATCACTTGTCTGAACTAGTAGGGAAAGAGGCGTAGGGAGATTCAATGGGGCACCTGGGTAAATATTGCCGTGATCGCTTTTTAAATACATTTATTTAAAAAAATACATTATTTAATTGAGCGACCTGGCTTCGAACTCGAAGGCTCAAGCCTCCTCCAGTCAACACAATGACCACCGTCCCTGAGAAGTGCTTATGAAAATAAAAGGTTTTATAGCTATCTATTGTTAGCTTCAGACTTTAAACCAAAGTTTAAAGTGGAATTATTAAACTTATTCCACCAGATCAGTCAAGTACAATTTCTTTTCCTTGTTCGATACCAAACAAAAAAATTAATTGGTTAATTATTTATATTGATTTTTAAAAATTGATTCTTGTGTTATCAGGTAAAAAAAATAATTGTGCGATATTTCAACTTTATCCGAGATTGGGTGTGGGAGAAATAACGTGTAACTTTTTACCTGACAGAGTGAGTGGATAGAAGCTTTGAAAAAATGAAATTTTATTCGTAAACAAAAGTTAGTTTTGTTTTGGAGATAAAAGAATACAACAAACAGAAATAAATTTGAGATAATTAATAAATACAATTTACATAATCAGTTACAATGAAAAATGGCTAAATATAGATTGCTTCAGGTGAGGGGCGAGAAACTCACACCAAAATTTTGTTTTATACCTAAAAACATACTTTTTGATGACAGGACGAACATGTCAAGTTTAAACGTCTGCAAACAAATATCTAGGATAGGGTTAAATATATTTGGGGTGGGGGTTGGGAGGATCAGCTTTCTGAGTCCTCTCTACCTCCCATTGAAAGCTTAGCCCTATAGCCTCTTGTGTACCCTGACTAACCGTGACTATGACTAACCTGATGTGTACCTTGACTAACCGTAACTATGACTAGCCTCTTGTAAACCCTGACTAACCGTGACTATGACTAGCCTGATGTGTACCCTGACTAACCGTGACTATGACTAGCCTGATGTGTACCCTGACTAACCGTGAATATGACTAGCCTCATGTGTACCCTGACTAACCGTGACTTTGACTAGCCTCGTGTGTACCCTGACTAACCCTGACTAAATGCTCAATAGCAAATAATACACTAAACTGACTATTATCCTAAACATGCTAGATTGAAGAATTGTGTAAACAATGGCAGCGATTTATACAAATTGAAAACACACAGTTGTGAAGGGAAGAACTAATGCAGTTAATAAAAAAAACATAATCAGACTAAAAAAACAAGAAACGAAACAATTCCAGTAGAAAATGGCAGCATGGATCGATTTGGGTTATTGTTCCACCAACTCAGGCAGTTGATTTAAAGTCTTGATGGCGCTGTCCTGGACAGGAAGCTTGGGGATGGGGTAGACATTGCTGGGGAAGGGGTAGGAATCCCCCAGGGGATGGGGAGTGAATGGGGTGCCTTTAATGAAGGTAAGTGGCCCTACTTTCAGAGTGTGTTTGTTTGCAGACGAATATTTTTCGAGTGGCAGATTTTCATGTACTATTGGCGCCAAATTTTCTTTCCTCGCTTTCACGGGAACCTTTTCTTTTTCCTTTCGAATTTTTCTTTGAAAGAAAGCAGTCGTCTGCAATTTTATTTTTATTTATTGCTTTCATTTTAAGGAAAAGTTGGAATCCTGTTTTTCTTTGATATATGAGTTTTAGACTTTAGGGTTAGGTGGATATAGATGGCAACTGGTGGGAAAATCCCAAAGTGTTCTATAAAGAAACCATTTTTTCCCCTGTGATTATACATTCTTACCTGTGATATTTAAAAAGTCTGAACGAACAATATAACAGTGTGTGGTGCATTCTTTACTTTTGATTCTAGAAACTCGGAAGTGGATTATATGGCGGATGGAATAATAAGTTGTTGTTTTTTTTAAAGTTTGGTAAGTTTTTTATGTTTTCTTGATTTTAAGAAGTAGTCTAATCAACTAAAATTTATTCGTAGCATGCTTTGATATAATTGAACTGAAAATATTGATATAAAGATACAATAGATGGCAATAGTTCTCAAGCAATGTAGATATTAACAAGTGTTTTAATTGTTATGGGTTTGATTATTTTTATTAGCTAAAAAAAATGAAAATATGTATCTACATTCTAAGTAACATTCTATGATTTTTTTTTTACATCATTCTCTCTCTCTCTCTCTATCTCCTCTCTGTTCTCTCACTGCTCTTTCTCTGTTCTCTCAATGCGCTCTCTCTCTCTGTTCTCTTTCTCTTCTGTCTGTTCTCTCTCTTTCGCTCTCTTATTTAATTTTTGCTTCACCCATTTCTATCTTTCTGTATCACCCTCTCATTCCCTGTTATTTTCTCTCTCTTTCTCTCTCTTTGTTTCTTTCTATTTCACCCTTGCCTTCTCTTTCCTTACCATTTTCTATATCTCTTGCATTGTCTCTCTCTATATCTGTCTCTCTCTTTTTCCAACTATCTGCCTCTCTTTGTCTCTCTCTCTACCTCTCTTTCTCTTTTATTCTCTCTATATCTGTCTCTCTTTGTCTCCCTCTCACTCTCTCTCTTTTTCTCTCTCTATCTATCTCTCTTTGTCTCTCTCTTTTTCTCAATCTCTCACTTTCTCTCTCTCTCTCTCTCTCTCTAATAGACAAACCCACTACTAATGTTTTTGTATAAGACATTAACTCAGAATGCAATATTGTATTATTAGTGGGGCACCACAGTTCAAATTGTTATTTTTTTCTTTACCAAGCTTATATCAACTTACTCTGTCTGTCTGACTGGATGGACTAGTGTACACATTATTTCTCCAACTTCACATTCTCGGATCAAGTTGAAACATTGCACAACCATCATTGTCGATGACAACACAGGAATCAATCAAACAATTCACCTGTCAGTTTATCAGTTAGTCTTAATGAATTAGTTTTGTCATATACATTAAAAGTACTTGGCTAAGGTGAGATAAGATTTGTGTAAAGAATGAGCTCGTTCGATGAAAAAATGTAAAACTTACATTAGATAAATTTAAAACCTGCTATTTTTATAAATATTTAAATAGCTCAGTGGTAAAAAAGTCGGCCTTTCATTTTTGAAACTCGAGGTTTGAATTCAGCGTCGAGCAACTTTAAAAAAAATAGCTTTTGAAAAGATACACACAAACTATTCTCCGACTGGTCTACAATGGTGATTGGAGCTTAGCACGCTGATCATAATATAAACCTAAATATAGCGCTAAACAAAAACATTAAATAATTAAATATTTTTTTTGCTAGTCCAGATCTATTAACAATTAATTTCATGATTGATTCAAAATAATGCAATATCCAATGTGCTTCCTTGTTTTGTTTTTTTTGTTTTTGTTTTTTTTAACATTTTGCTTGTTAAATTTTTAGAGATATCGATTCCTACTGTCCAGTGAGGTCAATGTTCTTCTGGTCTAACAAAACAACAACACATCATAAAGCTTAACAATGGCTTCCATTCAACAAGCACCAGAGCAATACTCCAGTAATCACTCTGTCACTGCCTTATACATATACCTAATTGTATATTGTAGTATGCATTAGGTATGTCTATAATAAACATACGATTGGTAAAAAAATATAATTTTTGTCAAGTAATTGCAGATGTTTTGAGTTTTTTTTGTTTTTTTTTCTATTAGACCTCTCTTCAAGAACATAGGCATCAGGTTCCTCTAACTTTGAGAGAGATAAACTTGTCATAAATGTCTCTGTCTGTACCTTAACAAACATTTCTCTCTTTAAAGTACACAACAGACAAAAACACTGTCAAATAACAAGGCACACACAGACACACAGACACAGACACACAGACGCAATGCTGTTTTAAGTAAGAGGCGAATATTTAGGTTAGTGAAGGCTTTTTTGTTTTCTTTCTCTAAAAAAAACCCTAGTTTTTGACAGATTTTCCCATCACCGACAGAACAGTGAGAGATTTGCATATTTTTTTTAGTCTTTAATTCTGACTTTTAATCTAGAATAAATTCTTTTTATAATTGTTTGTATCTCACACATCAGGGTTATTGTTTTCAAATCATGAATCCATTAAGAGATATTGAAACTGACAATAGTACTTATATTCGACTAGAACTAATTAAAATAAAAACATTTTTTACAAAGATTACATCAGCTCACTCTGTCTGTCTGTCTGTCTGTCTGTCTTGTTTTGTTTTCTTTATTATTTTTTTTTGTTGTTTTATTTTACTTTTTTTTTTTTTCAAAATTGTGGAATTTTCAAGTCAAAATTGGAAAATCTTGGAGAAAAAAAATGTTAGATACAGGGTAACGTTATTAGTATCCTTTCAGACGTTCTGATCTATGGAACACAAATTGTATAGCACTTTCTTTTCCATGGCGTCAACTAACGAGGGTGTTGTTTGGCCAGTACAAAGAGCAACCATCTTGACTTTCCCCTACTCACGTCAGGCGACCACCAGAGCTGTCTGACTCGGACACGTCCTGACAATCTCAAAACTCATAAATCCCAGCATTCAACAGGAATCGAACTCGATGACCCTCAGTTAGATAGTTGACCCACTCATCCATCTCGCTCAATAGCAGGAAGTCTAAATTCTCAGACAAATTGCACCGAATTCCGAAAACGTAAAAAATATTTTTAAAAAATCAAAGTAATGAAACGTAAAACTGAACAGAACGTTTATACTATGTATGGAGAACGTAGCAAGTTGATCTGGGTATAGAGTGCAGGTCTGAGTGTAACCTTGTCAGGATTGGGATTGATCTGGGTATAGAGTGCAGGTCTGAGTGTAACCTTGTCAGGATTGGGATTGATTTGGGTATAGAGTGCAGGTCTGAGTCTAACCTTGTCAGGATTGGGATTGATCTGGGTATAGAGTGCAGGTCTGAGTCTAACCTTGTCAGGATTGGGATTGATCTGGGTATAGAGTGCAGGTCTGAGTCTAACCTTGTCAGGATTGGGATTGATCTGGGTATAGAGTGCAGGTCTGAGTCTAACCTTGTCAGGATTGGGATTGATTTGGGTATAGAGTGCAGGTCTGAGTCTAACCTTGTCAGGATTGGGATTGATCTGGGTATAGAGTGCAGGTCTGAGTCTAACCTTGTCAGGATTGGGATTGATCTGGGTATAGAGTGCAGGTCTGAGTCTAACCTTGTCAGGATTGGGATTGATCTGGGTATAGAGTGCAGGTCTGAGTCTAACCTTGTCAGGATTGGGATTGATCTGGGTATAGAGTGCAGGTCTGAGTCTAACCTTGTCAGGATTGGGATTGATCTGGGTATAGAGTGCAGGTCTGAGTCTAACCTTGTCAGGATTGGGATTGATCTGGGTATAGAGTGCAGGTCTGAGTCTAACCTTGTCAGGATTGGGATTGATCTGGGTATAGAGTGCAGGTCTGAGTCTAACCTTGTCAGGATTGGGATTGATCTGGGTATAGAGTGCAGGTCTGAGTCTAACCTTGTCAGGATTGGGATTGATTTGGGTATAGAGTGCAGGTCTGAGTCTAACCTTGTCAGGATTGGGATTGATCTGGGTATAGAGTGCAGGTCTGAGTCTAACCTTGTCAGGATTGGGATTGATCTGGGTATAGAGTGCAGGTCTGAGTCTAACCTTGTCAGGATTGGGATTGATCTGGGTATAGAGTGCAGGTCTGAGTCTAACCTTGTCAGGATTGGGATTGATCTGGGTATAGAGTGCAGGTCTGAGTCTAACCTTGTCAGGATTGGGATTGATCTGGGTATAGAGTGCAGGTCTGAGTCTAACCTTGTCAGGATTGGGATTGATCTGGGTATAGAGTGCAGGTCTGAGTGTAACCTTGTCAGGATTGGGATTCTCCTATACAAAATCTTGTTTCCATCTAAATAACAAAGAATTATTGAGCTATAACAGTTGACCTTTGCATCAAATCTCCATGGTTACCGCTAGTTATTGACATTTGTTTCTAAATAAGTCTTAGAGTGAATGTCTATTGCTCATTATTAAATGAAAATATTTTGTGCCACAAACACGGAAGTCTTTAGAAAATGTAATTGTGCAGTGCTTCAAGATGCCAAGATAGTACCTTTAAAAGGAAGCTTATTATGTACACAGGATACACCAAAAAAAACAACAACTTTTTACTTATAGTTTCTTCTACAACATAATATAAGTTTCAAGTTGTACAGCATTGACCACAGATATAGAGAACCTCCATCTTACCATTTGGTAGCAGCAGAGAGATAAAAACGTTGAGGGTTCCTGGGAAGAAAATGTGGGATTACAACTCTAGAGGGTCACAGAAAGATCTTGTTAGAAATGTAGATCTTTTCAATTTATCTCCATTCAATTGAAGAGCTTACGGAAAGAGCTTTTATAAAGATCATTTTTAAGTTACGTTTCTGTGGGAATGAAGATATTTGTTTAATTAAAATTAACAGACTGGGGATTTGTTCTTTTTGAGTCCTTTCCATTAGTCCAGGCTTATCAAACAAGAAATAGACAATTAATTTTTCTCTTTTTTTTTATGTTTTCCCATTGTGTATTATGATTATGTTTGCCTCTTTATTGTTATTGTAATATTCGTAGGGCTGATGTGGACAATTGTAGTTAGACTGAACTTCCATTTGTTTGGACCAAAAATTATCTAATATTCCATCGTGTTTGGGCCTTTGAATTGTCTAAAGAGCTTTATTGCTGATTCTTCGATTTTATTGCTGATTCCTTGACTTTATGGCTGATTCCTTGACTTTATGGCTGATTCCTTGACTTTATATAATGTCTTACATTTGGACCGATATAGCTGACGGCGGCGTCACACGTGCTGAGGACAGCCATGGGCAGTTACGATCCCCAGCCCAAGGACGTGGGAACGAAGGTATCGTCCTAACCTCCCATGCAGTGTGAATCGACGGGAAAAAATTTATCGATTTCTCGTTAGACACAATGCGACTATTGTTTCTCTGAATGAGTGTACCAGTGTGTGCGTGTGAGTATGTGTTGGTTTTTTGAATGTGTGGTAAGTCACGGACTGTGACCATAAATGCACGTGAATAGCTGTGTGTATGTGTAACGTAAGTGCACATTTTGGGGAACTTGGAGTGGAAATAGTATAAAAGATTGATTGATAGAATGTGGATTAGAGCCGGAAGCCATTAACCCATGTAATGGCGGACAGCGTCCTCTACCTTCCTTGAAGGTTCGTCAACCAACCATTCCAGTTACCTCAACACTTGCCAGGGGTAATTGCAATGGTTATAGTGAAAACCTGTGATCGCATTCTGTGACCAGAGTGTCCCCCTCGCAAAAAACGTACATCTTTGTATTTCCTTTTAGATTTAATTCTATCGCCAATGTATTTTACCTGCCTTAATAGAAATGTCTTGTAAATATAAAATCATAACATTACAATGATATCGTCAACAAAGAACAGTATAAAATGAACCCTTTAGTGTGGACGAGAACCTTCTCACCCAGTGGCTAGTAACAACAAGAGGAGAAGAATCCGTAACTCAATACTCTAGAGACTCGGTCATTTTGTGGACACTCAAATTGTATAGCAGAAGCAGATTGTGAGAGAGATAAAAAGATTGAGAGAGAAAGAGATGAGAGAGAGAGAGAGAGAGAGAAAGTCAGAGATAGTAAAATTACGTTTCTCCTAATTAAATAATTCTACTGATAAGACTAATCGAAACAAAGACACACACACACACACACACACATCGAGATAAACCTCGACTCATGACCTACTTACTGTGGGTCACTACTTAGGACTGGACAAATCACACTTTGACTATCTCTCTTGTGTTCTTTTTTTTTTTTTCAGTCTCCACTAACGGAATGGCGAAACAGTTCTAGCAGCACTGCACACTCACTGCACAAGAAGCAGAACTTCAGGGGCGTGCAACTATTTCGAAGGGAGATAACGTCTCGTTACTTCCATGAGATGAACTGTAATATTAAACAGACATTGTGTGGAGCCTACAAGACAAGCATGAACGTTGATTTGTTGTTAGTTTACTAACGGAATGGATTACGTGATCGTCATTGTGGGTCTTAGTCTGCTATTACCAAAGTTATAAACTAAAGAATTGCTGGGTTTTTTTTTCTGATGGACATAATAAAGTGGACAACTGACCAATGGGCATCTGAGCTTTCTACATGAATGTCTCTTGCGAAACAATGTCCCTGCCGCACCAGTATGGATATACGTCATATGTGGGCTCTGGGTCTCCACTGACTTCATCCCAGGTAAGTGTTAGAGGTATCTGTGTATTTATCGATGTATCAATTTATGTAATTATGTATTTATGTCTGTATATATGTATCTATGTACGTATGTATGTATGTATGTATCTATCTGTCTGTGCGTTTGTCTGTGTGTTTGTCTGTCTGTCTATCTTTCTTTCCTTTTATCTATCTATCTATCTATCTATCTATCTATCTATCTATCTATCTATCTATCTATCTATCTATCTATCTATCTATCTACCTATCTATCTATCTATCCATTTACCTACTATCTACCTATCTATTTATCTATCCATCTACCTACCTATCTACCTATCTATCTATCTATCTATCTATCTATCAATCTATTTATCTACCTACCTACCTACCTACCTATCTACATATGTACATATCTACCTATCTAATCTATCTATCTATCTATCTATATTTCCATCATTGTATTGTTCTATTTAATGTTCTAGCCTACTGTCTGATCGTCTTCCTACTCGAACAACACGCACAGATACATACACACATATACAACACGCACAGATACACACACACATATACAATACGCACAGATACACACACATTACGTTGTATAAAGTCTAAGAATTAACCAACATGACATCATCTCAGCAAAAAGAAACCAGTTTTATTTTCACATTTGATTGTATTATTGTATGAGTGCGTGCTCAGGTGCAACAATTCTAAGTCAATGATTCAAATTGTGAAAATCTTCTT
Organism: Biomphalaria pfeifferi; assembly: GCA_030265305.1. Lineage (NCBI taxonomy): Eukaryota > Metazoa > Mollusca > Gastropoda > Planorbidae > Biomphalaria > Biomphalaria pfeifferi. The sequence continues at coordinate 90,623 of JASAOG010000386.1, forward strand.
CTTCGACAAAGTCAAGTCAAATTTGTATATCGGTAAAGTCAAATTTCGTGAATATCTGCTCCCATCTACCTGTCCTACTGTCCTATCTGTCGTACTGTCCCACCTGTCCTTTGATTAACAGATTTCACACACTGAGAGAAAAATTGTCAATAATTCCCCTAAAGGCATAAAACAGGCATAATAAAAAAAAAAGAAGGTGGTCTAACACACACCCACACACACGCACAGACACTGATATGGTGAACAGTTAACAGATTCATGAAGTTGGCGTAGTTGGCGGGGGGGGGGGGGGGGGGCGGGGGGGGTGGAAAGATAGGAAAACTTTTCTGATATATATGCACCGAAAGAAGGACAAAGACAATGAAGCACTCAAAGTAATACAAATCTTTATGTTGAAACTCAGAGAGAAGAATTAAAAGCACCTACATTATGTTTGTGAACAGTGCTTTAAACACTGAATCATTATTACTATTGAAAACTTGTTTCAAAGTCTCTGTTGGATGTAGAGTACTTAAAAGGTAACACAATTAAATAACTTCCTGTAAGAGCGCCCAATGAAAAATTATTACATATATTGTAGAATGTCGAGATAATTCACCAAATGCCGATATTCTCTTTTATTTTTTGGACGCCTTAGAGATAGGAAGCTTTATTGGAAGCTTTATCGGTGTTATTGGATTTCGTTGAGTGTTACCTCCGTTTGGTTAATCTACATTAGACACAGCGAAAGCGCCTAACAAAATACAGACGTCACTTCAGGAAAAGAAGATGATTACGTGATTGTCTGATTAGAACACGTCTCCACAATCTTGTCATCTTCCCAATCACACTGGTGTCATCATTTTGAAGTTGTTTCTGCCTCGGAGATTTTATAAAATATTACAAGATGTGACGCAGAAAGCTACTTGTACTTTGGGTGTTCAAAGTTTATTGAACTTGAGCCAAGAAAGCATGTTTATAATTGTTTACTAAATACCTGTACCTTTGACTATACCTCTTCTTTTATTATTTACGAATTTAATACTCTAAATATAATATACTTTTTTTTTTTATTTCTAGATCCTAGCAGACTAAATTTAATTCTATACTTTCGAATTTTGGAGTTTTTCTTCTTATTTATTAACTCTTTCTCTCCTAACTGACGATACCAGCGTTGATTCCACCAGAATGTGGTAAATAATTACGGAGAGATTAAATTGTTCATTAAATAGTGCAGGTGATCATTTTTTTATCGCCTTTTTTTAAAAACAAAAGGTCATATCATCTCACTCTCTCTCTCTGTCTGTCCTGGAGGGAATTATACACTTTATATCTCCAACTTTCCATTCTTGAATCAAGTTCAAACTTTGCACACTTATTCATAGTCGATGACGACACATGAATCAATTTAAAAAATAAACAATTAGTAAATCAATAAGTCGTCATTAATGGACCTCATTCACCAATCGTAAACAAACAACATTTAGTCACGTAATAATATTGATAAAACAAAAAAAAAGTCACGTGATAGCCATTGTGTATTAAAAATTATATCGAAATTTGTAAAGAAGAGATAGAGAATCACGTGGCTAAATGTTATTTGTTTACGATTGGTGAATGAGGTCCAATAACTTACTACTAAGATAAGCTGATTTCAGCCTAGTGTAGAGAATTATTAAAATGTTTAAACTAGCATAAAACCTTTTTTTATAAATTTCTTGGATAGCTGAGTGTATAACAAGTCAGCAATCCATTGCGTAGGCTTAAGTTTGAAATCAAAAACAAGCAACTGTTTTCTATCTATCTATCTATCTGTCTATCTATCTATCTATCTATCTATCTATCTATCTATCTATTTATCAAAAGTCAAAACAATAAAATATTACAATGCTCCAGTGTTCAACCCTTCCCCCTCCCGAAATGAAATCCCACCCGCAGGGTGGAAATCGGAATTTAGTGACTGATTTTTTTGCTTTATTTCTGTTTATTTAATTGCCTAACAGATTCCTCCTCACATCTCTCTATCTACACTCTTTTAAGTAATCCAATTAGATAAAGGGGATCGCCATTTTGTTTTACCGAATCCATGTATGTATTTGATCTTAATGTTTATCATGGTGTACGCTGCTTCTGATTTCTTTACAGTCAATCTTTGAGAATGAGTAAGATCGAGACCAATCTTTAGAGAAGGCCTGAACACTCACCTGTGACGTGGCAATGAGCTTTTGGTCTAAACTGCCCACATGTTGTGACGTCGACGGTCGGTGTTCAGACCTTCTATAACGATTCGTCTCGGCAAGATGATCTTGGTGCTCCAGTGTTATACTCTTGTCAAGATGGGGCTTACACCCGAGTATGAACAAATCTAAATTTAGACTAAGTGTCGCAATTCTTTTTCAAAACTTCTTTTTCTTTTTGCAACACAATTCTGACACAAGTTTTAAATGTCAAGTAAATGTCTTCTATTTGAGTGCATGCACTTTCACATGTTGTTTCATCCTTAATGGTCAAAGGCTCAAAGAGCGTGCTGAATTATATTAAATATTAAACCTTGGTTATATTGTATTAAAGTTTTATCACGCATGAGAAAGTGCTTGGTTGAATCATGTTTGCATTTTGTGTCCATGATGTGTTTGGCTAAAGACTAAATCTAGGTCTTGATCCAACACCAGTTTTGAAAGGACTATTGCGTCTTTCAAATTTCCGAATGTGAAGATTTCCACTTTTGATTCAAGAGTATTCTAAATTAATGTTATAGGAATATTTTGCGCTTCGTAAATCTAGATTTAAACATTTTTTACATAAATCTAATATAGATTGCATCTAGATTGTAGAATTAGAAGTAGATTTAGCTTAGATCTTAAGAGTTCTAAATCAGAATTTTAGGTCTGGCGTTAGATGTAGATGTCCACATAATGAACTTAATAACAAAATAACAAAATAATCGCACCAGTATGCCATGCCTTTTGGCCGAATCAGAAAAATTATACGTTCAAGCAGCTGACGGTGTCACAAATTAAATGAAATATTTTTTATTTTTTTAAATTATTTTACTAAATATTTTTTTATGTTTTTATTATTTAAGCGAGAATAGATGGCGATTATCTTTCTATTTGTTTTAGCTATTTATTTCTCTATTATCAATTTATCTAAATTGTGTTGTGGCCCATTGATTCAACGTGTAACTTTTGCATCAAGCAGCTTTGGTTCAAATCTTGTACATTTTAAATCTTTGTGTGTATTAGAAATATAGCATAAGTGCAGACCAGGGTAGTATCGCATTACATGATAATATCCCTTCAGCCAAGCGTAGTCGAGTATAGGTGAAGCTAAAAAAAAACAACCTCAAATCTGCTTAAGAAAATTAATTAATTAAATATCATCGACTCGAATCATATAATAGATCATCCTGCAAAATACTAAAAGCTTAAAGGCACAATACACTATTTATTGCAAAATAATTCAAGAGTAAAAGTATTAGAATTAAGAATAGTGAACATGCTCCGCTTTATCATCCCCCCGTTATATCTGTGCCCAACTCTAGTGTTTATTTCTCCAATAGCCAGGGAAGGACCAGATCGTATTGGTCACTTTTGACATTCACGTGATACTTGTTTTTTTTCTGTTCAGAAATTGTAATACGTTTTCTTGTTCTAACGAGGCTGATAGTATTTGTGCTGACCACATGACACCCTCGTCAAACCAGCGTTAGAAAGCTGAAACAAGTGAGGTTTACGTCATGGGACCCACAAGAAAACTGCACAAGGTAACCTTTCAGTTACTTGGGAGGTGGCCCACATCCTAGAGTTGGACCTTTCTTGGCGCTAAATTTACCCTTTTTACCCCCCTTCTTTTCCAAAACAACTATTCGGCCCATTCCCCCTCTCCCCGACCTTACTGCCCTCTGAATACCCATTGGCGTCGTTAGCCGCCATTTTTTATTGCGCATAAAAAATTCTGTTGAAACAAAATGGCGACATTTCAGAGTAGTTACTTCCTACCAGAGACAGTATCTAGAGACAGGAAGCGCTGACACTGACATAAAGTGTACATTTTTGATGGACAGCGACGAGTTCACTCCGTACACATTGCCATTTATAGGTCACATCGGGTCAGTGATCGGTAGTTGCCGCAAAGCCCCCCACACCCACCCCTCGCCACCTCCCATCGAAGTTGCTGAACAGTCTTAATCTGTTTGTATTAGTGTGAAATGTAACTTAGCAAGATACCAATGCCAATATAAGACTCATATAATGTATGATTGTCATATAAGCTTGAGATGGTTTTCAAAAGTAGGTCGAGGCTGGTCCGCTAACCATAGCTTTTCTGGTGTGATACACGGGCTGACCACAAGCCGATTCTATCTGTTGAGGTCATCTCCGTTAATATAAGTTGTTGGAGTATCGTTTGGGTCAACGCATGGAGATACAGAGATTTGATAAAGGATAAATATGTTTTTAAATTGGCAAAAGCTCAATAAAAAATGTCTGACTTATCTGTTGAATTCAAGCCCACCTTGCACTAATCTATGATCAATTCCACACGTGAAGTATGGGTTACTATTTTTTTTTTTTTTTGTTAAATACAAGAGTGTTATTACCATACTTTGGTTCATGTTTTTTTTCTTTCTTAAATTGAGTTTTGTAAACAAGCAAAATATGAATACACTTTAAAAAAAACAAACTTATCTAAGATCGAAAACTCCACACTTACAACGAAATATCTCAATAATGTGTAAGTTATTACCTTTTTTTGATATCAATCAAAATAATTCATTACCAATGATTATTTTTTAAAATTTTTTAATGGCTTAATCGTTTGTCAGGTACACTAAATAGTTGTTTGAAGTTTCAAATTGATCCGAGAATGTATAAGGGAGCAATAACATTTAAAAAATTTTTGTTGAACAGACAAAGTGAGTTGATATTAGCTTTTTAAAAAAGAAAAGAGAAGATGGATTTGTAACAATTTTAATAAAGATACCAGCAAAGGAGTTAACTTGGATGTAGAGAGAAACTCGAATCTAGCACAAAAGTCCGGATAAAAGGCAAAGGAAGAACCAGGGGGGAAAAATAGGTAGATAAATGGAAGAAGATGCTTTGCCAGGAATAAGCTCTGCGGAACTTACAAAAGCTATAAGGAACACAGAAGACTGATGATAATACTATTTTTTAAAAACTCAATAAAATAAATGTATGTCTAACCAGTTTTCCAAAATATAGAAAAGATAGTAGCTGGCGTTATCTTTCTTTGAGAAATTGTCTCAGCACGCTACTCGCTACACTCTTCTTTAGGCTACACACCTCTTAATAAACTTACTCAGCTACCACTTGTACTCTCAGCCTTGGCCAGTACACTGCACTCGATGTTCTGTGGAGTCTTCTTCGCTTGTAAAAAGCACCATATTCTGTTGTTGTTGTTTTTTTGTTAACTTCTTGTAGATGTTTGAATGTTAGAGCTGCTCTAGATCTGGTTGTCTATTGCATATAACTAATAACTGACGATATAAATGATAAAGTTGGGTGAAAATTCATACGTAAGCTTTAAGACTTCTGATGGTGTGGACACCGACTCGATTTCAGCAATGTATTTGAAACAAAATGAACCCTTGTTGTTGAATAGTGTCATCTTCTTTTTTATCTTCTTTTCCATTTTCTTTTTAATCTATTAAAGAAATAAAGTTTCTATTTTGATATTTACTTAAGAAAAAACAAATTTAAAATTTAAAAATGCGATGTAAAGAACAAGTCAAAACATTTTCCAATTTTTAAATCGATTAAAGATGGGATTTTCTTGTCCTTATATTTTTTAGCTCCCTCTATTTCTCTCTCTCCCTCTCTCTCTCTCTCCTTTTCTCTCTCTCTCTCTCTCTCTCTCTCTCTCTCTCCAGACATCATCCACTCCTCAATCTCTCTTCAGCTTCCAAATTTCAGAAGCTTTGACGCAGCGGGGAACTATCCACGTGATTCAAGGCTCGCCTAGTTTCTGATAAGAGGAATCTCAAGAGGAAAATTTCTCGGTTTAAAGTTAAAAAACAACATAATAACTGAGGCTTACGTCGAGTGACAGCTAATCCACACCAGAGAGTCTAAACCTCCACCCTCTCTCTCTATCACCAGTCAATATTTACCTCGCATGTCAAATAGTTTTGAAAAAGTTGCATGTGTTTCATCATTTTTTTTTGTGTGTATATTCTGGAAATATGTTTTATTTTGGAAATGGTTAAACTATGAAATCTAATATGTATTTGTAAGTCAGACTGGCTGAAAGATTGATTAAGAGATATCATAAACTGTCGTTCGGATTCGCATGAAATTTCGTACACAAGTTTCCTTTTACCACTCACTAAGACCGATTTTAACAGATTCGTAGCCTGACCACTGTAATTCGCAAAAAAAACAACTAATCTTTCTATCAAACCTTTGTATTTTATTTTCGGAATGTCCCCACCTATTGGCCGCAGTCTATATTTAAAGCACAAAAATTAAGAGCACAAAAGCCTCTGTATTTTTAAAGCAGTTTTTTCTGCTTATTTTTAATATGCCATACGTCATTTCCGCTTCCTTTTAGACGCAGTCTAAATAAAAAAATAAAACCTATCCTAATAACATTTAAAAAAAGATAGATCTGGAGCCTTTTTTTTATGAGTAAAGAATGCAAAAGATAAACTAACTATAGATGCTACATTAGATTCAAAATCTGAAAACTTTCAGGGGAGGGTCGATCAATCGGAGGATGCTAAAAAGTTAAGAAAAAATGTGGGTCCAAGAAAGAGAATGAAAGAAGGAAATAAAAAGATAGCGGACCGTTTCATTTCATCGTAACAGATTCAGTAATTTACGGGCTAAAAAGATACGTTAGGGGGGCCGTTAAAATGTGGCCCAATTATTGGAAGCTCAAAAAAAAAAAAAAAAGAGGGGATATTTCGGCCATAATAAAAAATATAAAGTCTTGGAACAAAAATCGGGCGTAGCCAGTGTGTAATGCTAGTTAAAATATACAAACTAACTAATTTCTGGCCTAAAAGCTGAATCGATTTTCTTCTACTCAACAGCTCCTATATTTATGGAGAAGCTCTAGTGTTCTCTCCCTTTCTAAGTGAAAGCTTTGAGTGAGAGGAGAACCTGGACACTAGATAAGGTCCTAACGATGTAGACCCTCGCTACAGTTCCTCAGTTCTCAACCAGCTGCTAGGTCTAAAGGAAGACAAATAAGCCAAACAATTTTGTATCAACAGAGACGCATTTCCTTCTAGAATGTAGCACTTTGTGCAGCAAGATGCCTCAGGACCGCTGTCTCTTGAATGTCCCTCAGGATTAACTCCCCTTCTGCTCGGTTCTTTCTTGTTTGGGCGCCAATTATTAGACTTTGCCCTTTCTCGTTTCAGTCTTTACAGTTATTGTATAATAAATACAATTTAGAGACAATGTATCCATAGAAAAGAGAGTGAGATTTTCGGGAAATATCAAGAACCAGCCTTTTATTATCAATGGAAGACTTAATATTCTTTTCTCAAAGTTAGCAATTATATCAACTAACGTAATGTAACAATGTGGTGTATAGTTACAAAATCATGAATCCATTGAATAATGTACCAATAATGTCAAAGTATCTTAGTTTCTTAAGCAGGCTAGGGTGTCGAATTTTGTCGAATGCCTTAGAAAAGTCTAATAGAAATGCATATATTTGCTCACTATTATCTAATCCCTTTTAAAAAATCATCAATTAATCCTATTAGTTGAGTTTCACATGACTTATATTTCCTGAAGCCATGATGGTATTGAGTGGGAACATTGTGTTTCTGTGAGTAGTTAATGGTGCTCCTACACAATATGTGTTCTAGGATTTCACATGTGATGTTGGGTATGGATCTTTTTTTTTTAAATAGTAGCGGTGGGGTGACGTTGGTACTCTCCCTGATTTAGTAATGTCTGAAAAATATTTTGAACACTGGTGCTAGCTCGTGTCCTAATTCTTTGAGTAATCTAGCTGGACTACCATCAGGTCCAGAAGCTTTATTACTTGGTTTTATTGCTAGCTAATAGTTTTTGTATCCTTTTTTCTTCTCCATTAATATCTCCCTCTATGTTTTCTACTTGATTTAAATTTATGTTTCTAAAAACATATTGAACTAGAGTTACTTATACATGTTTTCTATTGTATCTTGCAAAGACAAATTCTTGATTTATAAAGTCTGGATTTCACCATAGCAAAGTGTAGCAGGAGGGATATTGATAAAAAGATGAATGCACTGGATCAGCTCTTTTAGACCTGATACGAAAAACCCTAACACCTTTTTTTTTTGGTTCATTCTAGCCTCGTTATGAAAACGAGGTGGCTAATCAAAGCTTATTATACTCTACACGTTTGGAAACACAAAAACAAATTAGAACCACTCGTCAGAGACAATAAAGTTCAATTTACTTTTCAAAATGTTTCGTATAAATTATTTTCTTCTTTGCCTTTGAAAATCTTAAAATAACGAGCTATAAAGGGTGGATATGTTTTGCAGTGTGTTTGTGCGATATAATTATTTTGTATATGTGTAAATGTGTTCTGCGTGTGTGTGTCTGCATCTGAGATTCAACCTGTTTAAAAGAAGTCAACCAACACTACCTCTATCTCACAAAATTCTCAGTTATTGACGAATAGAAACAATTAAAACATGGAGGTCACACTAACGCTTGCACACACACACACACACACACACACACACACACACAAACACACACACACACACGCACACAAGCGCACGTTCACTATCAAATCTGACTCGGACCCCAGAGTACAAAAAAAAAAAAAAAACTTGGTTCAAGTTAAGGTGCTGGTCGGGCGGGCTCGGGGTGGAGAAGAGAAATAAAATTAATTAAATCACATAAGCAATTAGGCCGCTATTGGTTTCTATAATTTGCTCACACTAGAGTCACTTAACTTAAGATTCAGCCGTAGCCTTCCCCTGCTCACTTCCCTCGCTCGACAGTCTCTCTCCTCCTTCCACTCCCCCTTCCCTCCTTTAAATCACTCCCCTTTTGCCTGGTCTTTATTCTCCTTCTCCTCTATTTGATTCTAACAGTTACTCCCTACCCTCTCTCCATAGACTGAACACCTCCGACTCATCTCCCTCTTTCGTTCTTCTGTCGAGGGGTGGGGGGATACTTAATTTTAAGAGCAGAAAAGAAATATCAATAAAGCAATGGCACTACATTTCATATCCAATGGTCGGAGAGGAAGCGCGGAGGAGGAAATGGCTAAGTGCTATTTCAGGTAGTTCGGCTGGGCGTATTGATTTCTGGCACAAGAGAAGCCAGCCACTAAGTATAATAGACGGGTGGCCAGTGGGGTAGCAGAGGAGCTTTGGGGCGGGGTGAATATGAGAAGGATTACTCAAACTTTTTTTTAATGTTGGTTTTACATTCTACAAATACAGTGATGATCTCCTCTTGTTCGGTTTTAAGAAACGGATGAATTTAAATAAAAAATAAAGAGAGAGCACTTTTTATTTGTTCTATCAGACAACATCTAGGAATTACAAACGACACAAAGTCTCGTATCTAATAGCCTATATAAAGCTAAAAGTAAGGCGTTTGTATGTATGTATGTATATATGTATGCATGTATGTATGTATGTATGTCCTGGATAGAAATCAAAACCTTTTGATCAATCGTGATAAAACCTGGCATAAATGTTCCTTAGATCACCGGATGAGACCGTAGTCTTGTAGTGACCTAATAAAATACTACAGGAAGACGTGTCTTGATGCTAGGCTTTATTGAACAAGAATGACAAAACAGTTCACAATAACACAGTACACATACACACACACACACACAAGCTGACCTGGACACCATGACATTTTGACATAATAGAACAGATCAAAACACACAACAAGAAACATAAATACACAAGAAGTCTATTTTTAATGTCCCATGTCCCACCCACAACCGGTAGCCCCCCCCCCCCCCCCCCCAACCAAAAAAAAAATAAAACTAAACTTTTTTTTAACAAATCGGGTAAATGCGTTTTCCCTTATGACGTTTTGTGTCACGTTTTTTCTCCCACTTCCCATTCTCGGGTCAAGTTGAAATTTTGTAAAATTATTCATAGTCGATAACAATACACGAATCAATTCAAAAATTAACCAATTAGTTAACCATTTAGTACTAATTTTGTTAAAATAGCAGAAAGGGAGCTAGGCCCTGTAATTTTCTGTAAATGGCAGTAATTAGCGGTTCTTTCCTTTAGATAAGCCTTGTTTTTAAAAGCTATTCTTTTTCTATTGCTCATCTATTAGATAATAGTGAACAAATAGATGCTATCTTACTAGATTTTTCTAAGGCTTTTGACAAAGTTCACCACCATAGTTTGCTTAAAAAATTAAAAGATTTTGGCATTAATGGTCCACTGCATCAGTGGATTAAAGATTTTCTGATAGGGAGAGAACAAACTGTAATAATAAATGGCTCTAAATCAACACCGATAACAGTAAACTCAGGTGTACCTCAAGAAACAGTCTTGGGTCCACTACTATTTTTAATTTACATAAATGATTTACCAAATTGCATTACTTTAGGAACAAAAGTCAGATTATTTGCAGACGATTGCATAATATATAGAACAATAAAAACAACACAAGACACAGATATTTTACAAAGAGAATTAGATGAATTACAGAAATGGGAATCAAATTGGAGCATGTCTTTCCACCCAGAAAAATATATGTTGTTAAGAGTAACAAAAAAACTAAAACAAATTAATTCCACTTATCTTATTCATGGCAAACCAGTAACACAGACTAAAAACGCAAAATACCTAGGTGTTATAATAAATGAAAAACTGTCATGGAATCCACATATTGATGAAACTATAAAAAAAATCAAACAAAGCATTAGGATTTATTAAAAGAAATTTCTATAAATCAAATAAGAACATAAAACTAAAATGTTATTTAACCTTGGTTAAGGCCAATAATAGAATATGCATCCTCCGTTTGGGACCCCTTAACTCAAGAAGACATTAAGAAACTGGAACAGACACAAAATACAACAGTGAGATTCATAACAAATGAATATTCACATTTGACTAGAGTAACACCTATAGTAAAATCACTAAATTTAGAAAGCCTTCAGGACAGAAGACTCAAAAGTAAAGTAGCAATTATACATAAAACACTGAACCATAATCTTCAAATACAAAACAAAATTTAATAAAATACTCTGAAAGACACAAAGATAAAGGCACATTCCTCGTCCCATATGCTAGGACAAATTTGTACAAATACTCCTTCTTCCCTAGTGCTATTAGAGCATGGAATGGGTTGCCTGAGCTAGCCAGGAAAACCAGTGACTTGGCAGAATTTAAGTCATTGGTTAATATGCATGACTAAATGCATGACGCGTAGGACGTAATCATCTTCTTTTTTTGAAGTAACGTCTGTATTATATAAGATAAGATTGTCTGTCTTTTTTTATCTGTCTTTTCATGTACACTCTCTTTGTTATTTGATCGAACAACCATGTTACTGTCCTACACTGGATTTTTTTTTAAATGGAAAACTTTAGAAAAAAAGAAAATTCAAAATTTTATCTTTTTTTATTCTTTCATTCAATCTGCAATCTCTTTAAAAAAAACACCAATGAACTTTTTCTAATTAGACAAAATTTGTGTCAGATAAATTGTCCAACAATTCAATTTATTGTCTAATAGTTCACCTAATCATTAAGAGTTTTAATGGTTTGTTTAAATGTTCGTATAGCTTAAGTAATTGACGTATACTTCAATTAATTGTCTAAATGTTTAATTATGGTCAATGGATCAATTAAATGAAATAATTTTTGAGTTGTCTTATAGTTTAAAATATTGTCTGTTAATTAGCTGTTTTATTGCCGAATTAATTGTCTTAAAATAATAATAGTGAACAAATAGATGCTATTTTACTAGATTTTTCCAAGGCTTTTGACAAAGTTCACCACCATAGTTTGCTTAAAAAATTAAAATATTTCGGCATTAATGGTCCACTGCATCAGTGGATTAAAGATTTTCTGATAGGGAGAGAACAAACTGTAATAATAAATGGCTCTAAATCAACATTGATAACAGTAAACTCAGGTGTACCTCAAGGAACAGTCTTGGGTCCACTACTATTTTTAATTTACATAAAGGATTTACCAAATTGCATTAGTTCAGGAACAAAAGTCAGATTATTTTCAGATGATTGCATAATATATAGAACAATAAAAACAACACAAGACACAGATATTTTACAAAGAGAATTAGATGAATTACAGAAATGGGAATCAAATTGGAGCATGTCTTTCCACCCAGAAAAATGTCAGTTGTTAAGAGTAACAAAAAAACTAAAACAAATTAATTCCACTTATCTTATTCATGGCAAACCAGTAACACAGACTAAAAACGCAAAATACCTAGGTGTTATAATAAATGAAAAACTGTCATGGAATCCACATATTGATGAAACTACAAAAAAATCCAACAAAGCATTAGGGTTTATTAAAAGAAATTTCTATAAATCAAATAAGAACATAAAACTAAAATGTTATTTAACCTTGGTTAGGCCAATAATAGAATATGCATCCACCGTTTGGGACCCCTCAACTCAAGAAAACATTAAGAAACTGGAACAAACACAAAATAGAGCAGTGAGATTCATAACAAACGAATATTCACATTTGACTAGAGTAACGCCATTAGTAAAATCACTAAATTTAGAAAGCCTTCAGGACAGAAGACTCAAAAGTAAAGTAGCAATTATACATAAAACACTGAACCATAATCTTCAAATACAAAAACAAAACTTAATAAAATTCTCTGAAAGACACAAAAATTAAGGCACATTCCTCGTCCCCTATGCTAGGACAAATTTGTACAAATACTCCTTCTTCCCTAGTGCTATTAGAGCATGGAATGGGTTGCCTGAGCTAGCCAGAAAAACCAGTGACTTGGCAGAATTTAAGTCATTGGTTAATATGCATGACTAAATGCATGACGCGTAGGACGTAATCATCTTCTTTTTTGAAGTAACGTCTGTATTATATAAGATAAGATAAAATTTAATTAAATGCCTACTGGTTCAATTATCTGTATAAGTGTTACATTAACTGTCTAATCGTTCAATTAATTATCTAATTATTGAATTATTTGTTTTAAAGTTGAATTAATTATCTAATTAATATATTTAATTGTCAATACCTAAAGTGCATTTTTAACAGTGCCATGACATAATACAAAATATTATTTTTACAATACCTCTATTAAAGTCACTCCTTCAAGGACCCTGGATCCAGAAACCTGGACAGCTGATTTAAAAAAACGACGATTTTCTTAAAATTTAACAGTTGATATATATCGCTAAGAAAGGAATTACTAGCTCGTTGGCCACAAAAAAAATTTGACTCTTTCATTTTTAAAGTTAAGTTAATCTAAATTTGGCTAAAGATCTATATCCGGTATTATAGGTCTAGATTCAACAACGTTTTGAAAGGACTATCGCGTTCGGGAATTTCCTTAAGTAAGGCTTTATTGATTCAAGAGTTTAATAATGTTCAGGAAAATAGCGCACATCGTCTTCTAAGTCTAGACTACTCTTAGATCTAAATGCTTATCATTGGAATCTTAAAAGGTGTGCTAGATCTATACATTCACTTAACCAGGAGTCTTTCTCAGTGGGAAAAAGAGGGGGGCGGGGTAAGAAAATGTTTCACTGTTGTTTAATCTAATTTGAATCATTAATTTTAAAGAGATAAACCATCGCTCTATAACTTGCATAAAGGAGATACAAAGGAGGGATTGTCTTTTGCGAAAGAAACACCGGCGCTATACTTGGTAAAGACAATTTCGTTAACCCGGCTTAATGCCCCTAACGTGGAGAAAAAATCCTGGTTACGCCCATGTAAAAAAATTCAACTTTGGCGATATAGATCCACACTTAGAAACAGCAGACAGGTTTAGAATATTTCGTCTAGCTAAAGAATGCTATATTCTATTCTATTCTATTCTACTCTATTCTATTCTATTCTATTCTATTCTATTCTATTCTATTCTATTCTACTCTATTCTATTCTATTCTATTCTATTCTATTCTATTCTACTCTATTCTATTCTGCTCTACTCTACTCTATTCTATTCTATTCTACTCTACTCTACTCTACTCTACTCTACTCTACTCTACTCTACTCTACTCTACTCTATTCTATTCTACTCTATTCTACTCTACTCTACTCTATTCTATTCTATTCTATTCTATTCTACTCTATTCTACTCTACTCTACTCTACTCTACTCTATTCTATTCTATTCTATTCTACTCTACTCTATTCTATTCTATTCTACTCTACTCTACTCTACTCTATTCTATTCTACTCTATTCTACTCTATTCTACTCTACTCTACTCTACTCTATTCTATTCTATTCTATAATAGCGAAACAGAGAAATAAAAGCGATGAAAAGAAAATTGAAATGTTTGTCACCTCGAAATCTTGGTCCTCATTTTTTTTAATTTCTTATTGTTTTTTTTTTGTTTTTTTTAGATATCTGACCGATATAGAATAAAATGACACATAATAGTCAGTGAATCAGGACACCTGTGCGTGGTGTGTGTGTCCGTGTGTGTGAGTACGTGCTAGTGCATGCGTGTGTGTTTGCGTACCTTGGGAAAAGTCGCTATTAGTTTTGTGTGAAATGTCAGTCCGTCTGTCCGTCCGTCCCGTTTAGATCTCGTAAACTAGAAAAGATATTGAAAATCCGACATCACAATATTTTAGACCATTCAAAGTTCTGATGCAACGGCTACTTTTTTTTTCTGAAAGTGAAAAATCTAATTTTTAAAATCAGTTATGCAAGCAGTTTTTTAAACAGAAAAAGCTAATTAGTATGCATTATAAGCTAGACCTAGTTTAAAACGAATAGTAATCAAGTATAGTTCAAATTCCTGAACATTTTTTTTTATAACGAATTTTTTTTTTACCAAAACAATTACATCAATTATAAGACTTCAGTTAGGCCAGGAGAGGCGCGGTAAAGCGCTTGGCTTCCGAACCGGGGGTCCCGGGTTCGAAGACTGGGATTTTCAACTTCGGAATCCTTGGGCGCCTCTGAGTCCACCCAGCTGTAATGGGTACCTGACATTAGTTGGGCAAAAGTAAAGGCGGTAGGTCACAAAAACATATGAACTTTACATCATCTGCCCTATAGACCACATGGTCTGAAAGGGGAACTAGTTAGGCCAGGTTCACATCTAACTTTGCATTCACTTGCACCTATCCTTTGATCTGCTGGACCGTTGGGGCACTACAAAAGATCTGTCAACCTTTTTTCTCCATTCTTATCTCTCATTTGTCTTTGATACAATTTCATTTGGATGTTCTTTCTGAAAATATTGAAGCCTGCCTGGGTGGACCACTTCTGGGGCCGATTTTAATTTTGTGTTTCCACACAAACTGTCTTTGTAACCTTGTTTTATTTTTAGTTTTGAATCAATAATTCAGTGTGTTTTATGTCGTCAACTAATCATAAATTTGTTACATTGTTTAATTGAAATAAAATATTCTTTGTTTAAAATGTCTCAAAAGTTCCTACTTTATGATGCCAGTATTTTATAGACTTTTAAAATTTCTTGTGTTACTTTTGAAGTTAAGAAGCGAGAACCAAAGTCTACACAAATTGTTGGTATTTTTTAAACAAAATCTATTTGGCTACTTAACTGAGAATGCTCGAATCTAAATCCCAATAGTCAGGGCCGGCATTAGGCCACTGCAACCTATACAGCCGCAGTGGGCCCCTCACTTTCATAGGCCCCGCGCTAAGCCTACTTGTAAATTATTAAAATGAACAATTATAGTTTAGGTTCCCGCGACCTCCTGATTTTCCAGGAGATCTTGGAAATCTCCTGAAATTGCAAAATATACGAAAAAGTTCTGGAAATCTCATGAAATTATTAAAATTTCTTAAAAACGCATAAAATATCCATAAAAATAGACAAATTTGTCATTTTGGGGTTTCATTAATATGGTTAACGCCATTACTATAAATTTAGAAAATTGCATTTTCAGCTTTCATTTAATAAAAAGGAAATGCAAAAACGAATTTATTTTCTAATACAAAATCTTAATTTTCACTTATTATCCTTATCTTTAACCTGACTGGGCCCCGCGCAAACCATTTCACATAGCCCCCTCAATTGTTAGGGCCGGCCCTGCCAATTGTGACTAGAATTATTTGTTCCCGTTGAGAAACCTCTTAGATATTCCATTTCTCTCTTTCTTTCTGTACATCCACTCAAGAAATGGACCAGAGTGCACTAAGTAAAAAAAACCTAAAAAGAAAACTTACAAAAGTTTACATTTTATTAACTCCAACATGAAAAACGCAAAGAAATGACGATGTTTGAACTCATATTGGTCTCTTATATATTTAAAAAAACTCTCATTTTAGCAAATATGTTCCATACAAAGATGTAGATTTCTAATGTTAAGAGCTCATCTTATGTCTTCACTCCCCCCTCCCTTCTACATATTATGCTGGCATTTTTAACATTCACGTGAATTCTTGTCTGATTGATTTTTTTTTAAATCCACTACATGCGACGTAATAAAGGGAGTTTGTGTGTGTAACATAATCTATTAGAAGTGCCCTATGTGCAGTGGCGTTGCTAGAGATTTTTGTGCCGGGGGGGGAAGGGCTTGACCTTTTTAGGGGCCCCTATATTTTGACAATCGACATCATGACATGAGATAATGTACTTCATAAATATATAAATCTAAATTTCAACTGGTACAGTATATAAGTAAAATTAACATGAATAAATCATTAGGATCTTAGTGAATACTACCGTTGTTTATTGGCGAGATAATGCACAAGTGACAAATCTCAATTCATATCGCCTCACGTCGTGCTTTCAGTGCCGCAAAGGTCATATATATAACACCATCTAGAATAATAGAATACTAGATTAATGTTGTCTGGCATTTTTACTCCACGCGAATAGCAAGATCACATGGCAGTGGCGCAATGTTTAATATTTAATGCAAAAATAAATAATAAAATTGGGAACATTAATTTGGGGGACTCCTCAGGTACGTGACTGTCGAATTAGGAACCCCTCCCCCACCCTAGTTACGCCACTGCTTGTAGGACGTTTTTACACATAATGCTCCTATATTATATACTATATAGGGATTAGCATGAACTGCCTATTATATCTTGTATAGAATGGCTTTGATGTATACACTTTATATATGAAAACATAGTTATTTTTGGATGTTTACACACACACACTTTCGAAAAATTATTTGTACTGACAACAAAACACAATATATATATTTAGATTAGTGTGAGACATATTGACTTTGGGTGCTCAATGTTTTGTCACTACTGGCACAGTTGAATGAAGATCTCTCGAACGTGACTATATTGGTGAGTGCTGATGCTACAGTCAAGCCCTCACTCGTGACCTTGCAGTGGGTGAGGGGGACGCTGTGTATTGATCATTATTTCCGGTTGTATTCAGTGTCATAGGGTGTAAACCTTAGTTTAATGGTATTTGTACCGAGTGGTCAGTTTTAAAACACACAACCACTTCGTTAGTCGGGTTATAATCGGGCTAAAAGCTGCTGAATTGGTGGCACACACACACAAATATAAGTTCAACTTCAATGCACGAAATATAAAAAATGTAATTAAAGGTGTAATTAAAATTTCAATTACAATGTAATGAATTAGTCTTCAAAAGTGTGTATCTTACAAACGTACATACGTGAACTCAAACTCTATGGCCACATCACAAGGTCCTCAGGTTTCGCAATAAGGGAACAGTACCAGGAAGAAGAAGAGGAAGACAGAGAATGCGATGGTTAGACAACATCAAAGAATGGACAGGCCTGTCAGAGAATGAAAATTCTGTCCAAGGCAAAGGACAGAAAGGAATGGAGAAAGACGGTAGACAAATCTTTTTTGGTGCCCTAACGGTCCAACACACTAAGGGATAGGTGAAGGTGAATGTGATCTTATAAAACAGAAAAACAATTAGCTATAAATATGCCTCGTATTCAGACCGAGGTTCGAATTCATGCGCTATCCAATAAAAGATAGTTGGTGAGTGAAAAACATAACAACATAGAATCTAGACATTCTGGTTTCTGCAACAAAACATCACTCTTCACTTCGGATTTTAACTCATATGACATTAACTTGACCTCGTGAGTTGAATGTAGAAAATACATCGAAACCTTTTTTGACCACTCAGCTCCCTTCGGTATACTGAGCTCTCGAGAAGACAAAGTCATAAAGATCGCTTAGACCTGTACTTCACCTGTACTTAAACCTGTACTTAAACCTGTACTTAAACCTGTACTTAAACCTGTACTTAAACCTGTACTTAAACCTGTACTTAAACCTGTACTTAAACCTGTACTTAAACCTGTACTTAAACCTGTACTTAAACCTGTACTTAAACCTGTGCTTAAACCTGTACCTGTACTTAAACCTGTGCTTAAACCTGTACTTAAACCTGTGCTTAAACCTGTACTTAAACCTGTACTTAAACCTGTACTTAAACCTGTACTTAAACCTGTAAATGATTATGACGTGTGTGTGTGTGACTGAGTGTGTAAGTGTGTTTGTTAGTGTGTACCAATGATGCTGGAGTGGTTTTAATTCTAAGATTTTGTAGCTACTAAATTATTAAACGGAGGCGATGCGGCTGAGCGGTAAGGCACTTGATTTCCGAACCTGTGTCCGGGTTTCGAATCCTGGTTAAGGTTTTTAGTTTTGGGATCTTCGGGCGCTTCTGAGTCTACCCACCTCTAATGGGAACCACAAGGTCTGAAAAGGGGAATAAAAAAAAAATACAAACAAGGCGAATCACACCCGGAAAGGTAAATTGACTAAATAGCGCGGACAAGGTGCCATCGACAAAATAGCGTGTAGGAAATATGGCCAATTTTTTATTTTTATTTTAATGTAACATTATTTTTAAGTCATTTTGCAGTGAACTCTTCAGATATCTTAAAATGCATCTTATGCATTAGAATATAATTCATAATAAGTGAAAATGAACAATTTCAATATATTTCATACTAGCAGCACTACGTCCGCTGATTGGTTCCAAACATTTTTTATTGTTTATTATGGTCGGAACCCTCCCCCCTCTTTTATTTTTTAATAGTTATGGTAATCAACAGGCAACTTTTTTTACATTTTTAGCCCATGAATTAGTGTAACTGTTACAATGAAATTGTATGGCCTGCTCTCTCTTTCTCTCTCCCTTTCTTTCTCTCTCTCTTTCTTTCTCTCTCCCTGTCTCTCTCTCTCTCTTTCTCTCTCTCTCCCTTTCTCTCACTTTCTCTCTCTCCCTTTCTCTCTCTCTCCCTTTCTCTCTCTCTCCCTTTCTCTCTCTCTCTCCCTTTCTCTCTCTCCCTTTCTCTCTCTCCCTTTCTCTCGCTCTCCCTTTCTCTCTCTCCCTTTCTCTCTCTCCCTTTCTCTCTCTCCCTTGCTCTCTCTCCCTTTCTCTCTCTCCCTTTCTCTCTCTCTCCCTTTCTCTCTCTCCCTTTCTCTCTCTCCCTTTCTCTCTCTCCCTTTCTCTCTCTCCCTTTCTCTCTCTCCCTTTCTCTCTCTCTCCCTTTCTCTCTCCCTTTCTCTCTCTTCCTTTCTCTCTCTCTCCCTTTCTCTCTCTCTCCCTTTCTCTCTCTCCCTTTCTCTCCCTCTCCCTTTCTCTCTCTCTCCCTTTCTCTCTCTCTCCCTTTCTCTCTCTCTCCCTTTCTCTCTCTCCCTCTCTCTCTCTTTCTCTCTCTCCCTTTTTCTCTCTCCCTTTCTCTCTCTCTCCCTTTCTCTCTCTCCCTTTCTCTCTCTCCCTTTCTCTCTCTCTCTTTCTCTCTCTTCCTTTCTCTCTCTCCCTTTCTCTCTCTCTCCCTTTCTCTCTCCCTTTCTCTCTCTCCCTTTCTCTCTCTCTCTTTCTCTCTCTTCCTTTCTCTCTCTCTCTTTCTCTCTCTCTCTTTCTCTCTCTCTTTCTCTCTCTCTCTTTCTCTCTCTCCCTTTCTCTCTCTCCCTTTCTCTCTCTCTCCTTTTCTCTCTCTCCCTTTCTCTATCTCCCTTTCTCTCTCTCTCCCTTTCTCTCTCTCTCCCTTTCTCTCTCTCTCCCTTTCTCTCTCTCTCTTTCTCTCTCTCTCCCTTTCTCTCTCTCTCCCTTTCTCTCTCTCCCTTTCTCTCCCTCTCCCTTTCTCTCTCTCTCCCTTTCTCTCTCTCTCCCTTTCTCTCTCTCCCTTTCTCTCTCTCCCTTTCTCTCTCTCCCTTTCTCTCTCTCCCTTTCTCTCTCTCCCTTTCTCTCTCTCTCCCTTTCTCTCTCCCTTTCTCTCTCTTCCTTTCTCTCTCTCTCCCTTTCTCTCTCCCTTTCTCTCTCTTCCTTTCTCTCTCTCTCCCTTTCTCTCTCTCCCTTTCTCTCTCTCTCCCTTTCTCTCTCCCTTTCTCTCTCTCCCTCTCTCTCTCTTTCTCTCTCTCCCTTTTTCTCTCTCCCTTTCTCTCTCTCTCCCTTTCTCTCTCTCCCTTTCTCTCTCTCCCTTTCTCTCTCTCTCTTTCTCTCTCTTCCTTTCTCTCTCTCCCTTTCTCTCTCTCTCCCTTTCTCTCTCTCCCTCTCTCTCTCTTTCTCTCTCTCCCTTTTTCTCTCTCCCTTTCTCTCTCTCTCCCTTTCTCTCTCTCCCTTTCTCTCTCTCCCTTTCTCTCTCTCTCTTTCTCTCTCTTCCTTTCTCTCTCTCCCTTTCTCTCTCTCTCCCTTTCTCTATCTCCCTTTCTCTCTCTCTCCCTTTCTCTCTCTCTCACTTTCTCTCTCTCTCCCTTTCTCTCTCTCTCTTTCTCTCTCTCCCTTTCTCTCTCTCTCCCTTTCTCTCTCTCCCTTTCTCTCTCTCTCCCTTTCTCTCTCTCTCCCTTTCTCTCTCTCTCCCTTTCTCTCTCTCTCCCTTTCTCTCTCTCTCCCTTTCTCTCTCTCTCTCCCTTTCTCTCTCTCTCCCTTTCTCTCTCTCCCTTTCTCTCTCTCCTTTTCTCTCTCTCTCTTTCTCTCTCTCCCTTTCTCTCTCTCCCTTTCTCTCTCTCCTTTTCTCTCTCTCCCTTTCTCTCTCTTCCTTTCTCTCTCTCTCCCTTTCTCTCTCTCTCCCTTTCTCTCCCTTTCTCTCTCTCTCTCTTTCTCTCTCTGTCTCAAAAAAAAGGAAAGAAAAAAAAAAGAAAAAGTGCTCTAGATCTCGAAATGTCGATTTATCTTATTAATGCCATTAATGTTGGCCAAAGAAACAGATGACATCATCTGCCCTATAGATAGATATAGCTAGAGACAAGTAACATTATACACAATACACCTTATGCAGCGTTCAGTCATAACAAGAGACTAACCAAAGGCAGCAGCACTGCAAAACTCGTTGAGAATTATGCAAACAAGCATTTGTGCTTTGATTATGCAACTGGAAAAAGTTTTTGAGGGGCCAGATAAGATTGAGTTACCGACCGGATACGGCTCACGGGATGTAGGTTGGACATCAGTACACTGCATCATTACACTGCATCAGTACACAACAAAAGTGTATAGTAATAATTCTTAATTAGCGAATCCGAATTTCATAATGGTTTAAGGATCACGCAATCAAAGTATGACCGTGTAGTGAATCAAAGGTTAGAAAGTGGTACTAATGCTAACAATGGCGTTCAAAAGTACGGCGTACTATTAGCATGCCCTCTTTGTACTATCAGATGATGTCATTTGATCAGTTCATGTCATCTTGTTGCTGTTAGATCATGCAATCTTATTTCTTCCAGATTTGGTCTGTCATTGGTCCTTTTATTATTAAGAGGCTGAACATTATACAATGTTAATAGTCGTAGATAAGCCTTAAGTCATTATTGATTCTACAGCAATTAAATAGTTCAAGCAATCTCGATGTTTGTAGATTGAATCATCATATAGATTTTTAGAGTAGGTCAATATTTACGATTAAATTGGGCGTCCCTATTACTTTTAGTACTTGATCATTCCAACTTATTTCTAGAAAATTATAAATTAAAGATATGACCAAGGCGCCAGCTTGTTGGAGTATGCCAGTGATGCCCAACCTTATAATGTCCGACACATTAATGAAAAGATGAAAAAAAAAACTGAAATAGAGAATCAACTATTTTAAATAGCTTATTACAAACCCTCGGCTCTTGGAGGCCACATGGAGTAGAAAATAGTTGTCTGCATCACTCGAAATTTCTCAAGCAGAGGCGTGTCTGGCTTTTTAAGTTAATCAGTTTCAGTTGCAGATCTGTCGGGGCACTTTTCAGAGTCAGTAAATAAACATTTGGAAATCTGCTTCTCTCGGAACAAGCGTTGTCTCATTTAGAATGGCGAGTTGTACCATGTCTTCCACTCGTTTTGTAAGACTGACGGCTTTAACTACATTTTCTTACGACACATTTCTTTCATCACTTTGAGCAAGCACTTTTTTACGCTTCCTTCCCAAACTCTAATGCTTGCAACCCTTTAGTTTGGCCATCAACTCATTTTCTTTTCTCTTTTTGGTATATATTTTCGTCAATCCCTCAACTCACTCCATTAGGCGAATAGTTTTCTTTGCGGCTCAAACCAACAATTCGCCATATTTTTTTAATGGTTTTTTTTTACATTTTATTTATGCTATGCTCCTTAAAAGCAGCCAGAAAATTTAAAAGCAGCCACATTTTCTGTACAAATCAAACATTTTGGATTATTATCATGTTCCACATATAAACAACAAAAAAACAACAACAAAGATCTGTCCACTTTTTCCTGAAGTTTCTACATTCACTATCTACTCCCATTGATACCAAAAGAACACTAACCAAAAGGAAGTAATGATCCCACATGTTACACACCCTAGATGTCAAGAACACGGCCGGCACGAGGCAGCTGCTGCATTGTCCAAGAATAAAAATAACTGTTAACTTTTGTTGCCAAAATAAAAATGTTGTGTTCTGTAGAAAGATAATGATATGAATGTTAGACTACATTAGATTAGAATACAATTCATTCATCTCTAACGTAGGGAAAATACATTTTTCAACCTTTTTTTTATTTCCTACACTTTGTTCCGATGTTAGTCGGACCGGATGAAACCACGCCGCGGGCCGTAGTTTGAGCATCTCTGGAGTATGCATTTTGTGAATAGCTTCCCTTTGAATGTAAAGAGACTTTCTATTAATAGTTTCATCTATCTCTAATTAAAGATATAAAAACAACTCTTGACCTGTTGAGCTCATGACCTAATTAATCACTGTCATGAGTGGTCAGTCATTGATATTTAATAAGTCATCACTAACTATAAATTCACCACATCTAAATGAAAAGATCATAGTACCAAGAGCCACGAGGCCCTCCTTCAAATACCCGCTTATGTAACCATCGAATACCGCCTGAATACAGCTCTCTCCTTTCCTCCCGCTCTTTACCCCCTTTCCAAAACATTACCCGTAGACAATCTTTTACTTTCGTAGGCTCACTGGCCTACATCTTCCTAACCAAAGAGATCTAAGTGCATAGCTTATGGTGGTTAGTGTAGGTTGAGCCTATAAGCGAACATCACGTTGTCGCCAAGACACTCTCATAGTTCGTCCTTTACCCCGCCACCCTGGGGCCCAATTAGATCAACTGTCTTGTTCCCACATGCGAGAAATGTCACTAAAGACATCTTTCTTCTGTACTTGCAACTCCCTCCCCCCCGATCTCTTTCTTCTGTTCATACAACGCCCTCCTCCAGATCACTTAATTTTCTTCGAATCTGTTAAGCAGGTGTTGAACACGAGATTGACAAGGAGACCCCCCTGCCCCCTTTTCTTTTTCCAATCATTTAAAATTTCTAAATAGTAATAAAAAAGAAACGAAGTGACTACATCCCCCCCCCCAACGTACCTCATTCTCATCAGCCCTCCCCCACCCCCCCCCCCAACGTACCTCATTCTCATCAGCCCTCCCCCACCCCCCCCCCCCCAACGTACCTCATTCTCATCAGCCCTCCCCCACCCCCCCCCCCAACGTACCTCATTCTCATCAGCCCTCCCCCACCCCCCCCCCCCCCAACGTACCTCATTCTCATCAGCCCTCCCCCACCCCCCCCCCCAACGTACCTCATTCTCATCAGCCCTCCCCCACCCCCCCCCCCCAACGTACCTCATTCTCATCAGCCCTCCCCCACCCCCCCCCCCCAACGTACCTCATTCTCATCAGCCCTCCCCCCCCCCCCCAAACCTTTCACACACACACCTTTATGTCACGAACACGCGAGCGTTATCTGCAGTCCCTTACGCCCTCACCACACGCACACATACACACTTACGTGTTGGTCATCGCAGAATAATTTGAACGCCACCTGTCCGTGTAGAGTCATTGTAGAGGCATCAGGATCAGCTTATCGGATTATCTTCATTGCATGAATCGTAAGAAAGTGGAGGAGGGGGGCTGAAACAGGGTGATAGGAAGGATGATTGGTGCCAAAAGGTAGAGGGGGTGGAGTAGTGGTTATAGCTAACAATCTGCTCAGATCTTCATTGAATAAACGTATCGATAAGTGGATTCCTCGTATTGATTTCTCTAGTTGCGTATGTACTCGATCAGGTCTGTAAGGAAGCACGTTTCAAAATAAAAAATACAATTATTTAACCTGAAGTGGATGATTACTGGATGTGCTGCCAAGATTGCTATTTTTAGCGACATCCGAAATGGGAAAGGTTGCTATTAGTTTCATGTGGCCTTTCCGCCCGTCCGTCTGTCCATCCGTCCGTCCCTCTGTCAAGTTTAGATCTTTTTTTAAAAAAAAACAAATGGAAAAGATCTTGAAAATCCGATTTCATATTTTACAACTTGCAAAGTTCCGGGTGCAACGTTTTTTTTTCTTTATAATATTCTGAAAGTTCCCGGACCTTGTGGTCTATAGGGCAGATAATGTAAATGTCAACTGTTTCTGTTTGTTGTATTAGCTTGTTGTGCATTGTTGTCTTAGCTTGTAGTGCATTGTTGTCTTAGCTTGTGGTGCATTGTTGTCTTAGCTTGTAGTGCATTGTTGGCTTAGCTTGTAGTACATTGTTGTCTTAGCTTGTGGTGCATTGTTGTCTTAGCTTGTAGTGCATTGTTGTCTTAGCTTGTAGTGCATTGTTGGCTTAGCTTGTAGTACATTGTTGTCTTAGCTTGTGGTGCATTGTTGTCTTAGCTTGTAGTGCATTGTTGTCTTAGCTTGTAGTGCATTGGTGTCTTTGCTTGCGTTGCACGTTTTAAATGCTGACATTTTGTGTGCAAGCTTTGGCACTACTCTGATACACTATGGCTAACTATCAACACTCTATCCGCAAGGGAAAATTTACCATCACCAGCTGCTTCCCCCATATTGTAATACTGCAATCAATTTGCTTACAAAAAAAGAAAAAAAAAAAGAAAGTACATTAAGAAATATTAATAAGAAATAAGAAATTAAGTACATTGATTGATAATTGGCCAATATCAATGAGTATAAATATGTAAGTATAAATTATACTGTGTTTTGTTGTTTACTTTAGTTTTAGAGACGAAGACCTTTGAATTGCACCGGCTATGGAAAATATGTTGTTTTCTAAAATAATGTCATAATAATATTTATATTAGAAAATTAATTGTTTCTATTATGCAAGTTACAAACAATCTCAAGGATACTTTATTTTGTGTGTGTGTTGAAAAAGAAAGAAAAAGCACGATTTAATAAGCAGTGTTTAGTTTCATTGTTTACTAGACCCGTTACGGGTACAAAGCCAAAGCATCTCTACACCCGACTAAAAGAAAGGGCTTCTTTCATAGGCCTTGAGGGACCTTGAGATGATTATTCAATAACACCTTAACAATACGTTCATCGAAATATGAATATTTACAATAAAAAATAATAAACCGAGTTCCGAGGGTAAAGGGGCAACTGACCTTGCAATCACATTTAAGGCCTTAAACATTCCTAAGAAAATTCTGGTGACCTGTCAGGGGGAATCAGATTGAAAATAAATTTAATTTTTGTCACATCAATTAAATTCATTCAATTATAATAAATTTTGTCATTTAGATGGGTGCTATGCTTATTCAAGTATTCATCGAGTTAAACTAATGTAAGTATACAGACTCTATTCCTGGAGAACATTTTAACTAAAGATAGATTTTGAAATCCTCTCTTCAATCAGGCTAGAGTCAAAACAAAACATGGTGGCCTGCATTGACACATTATCATAACCATTGATCTCGCTGTCTCCAGTCAAGAGTTCAATAGGTAACTAAACGTTCAGGCACGTGCTGCGCACAGTCTTTTAAGTCTTGATCTAGAGGCCTAGCATTAGAATAGCATATACTCTTGAGTAGATTTATACATTCGCTTAACTAGAATTTTTTAGGCCGGGGAAGTGGGAATCATCATCATCATTCCTTTGGGTTCCTCATGCAACATAGGGCCTCGACAAAAACATGCCACTCTCCACGGTCTCTTGCTATATTTTTTAGGGTTTCCCAGCTCTCCCCGTCCTCTCGGCTTCTTCAAGTATACTGCGTCGCCATGTTCTTTTTGGTCTTCCTCTACGTCTTGTTCCCTGTGGGTTCCACTTTAAGGCCTGTCTAGCTCTGTTGCTGCTATCTTTTCTAAGGGTGTGACCAATCCATCTCCACTTCCTCTCTAAGATCTGCACTTCTATATTTGTCTGTCCACTCATCTCAAGTGGGAATAGGGACAGGAAAAAAATGCTACAAATCTTTCCTTCATTAGTTATTAAGAACAAAATAATCCCCTTACAAAAGTTGATCAGTTGTCTAAAGGAAGAATTGCCTTTTTGTGTTTCCTCCATACCTTATGTTGTTGTGTTTGTATATTTTGTTCTAGCTCTCCCCCTCCCCCCATCCCAAGTCATCTCTCCTCTCTCGTGTGTCTTCATTCATTTTCATACATTAGATTCCAAACCCAAATTCCGCTGAAAATAGAAGATTCATGACTTCTGCAGAAACATTATGTGCCATTGTCCCAACTCGACAGATCAATGGCTAATTTTTATATTACAAAGCTTATAGCAACTCACTCTGTCTGTCTGGTAAAAAGTTTCTACACGTAATTTCTCCCACACACAATCTCGGATCAAGCTGAAAATTTGCACAATTATTTCTTTTACTTGACAATACAAAAATCAATTTAAAAAAACAAAACTATTAGTTGATTAACTGTTGGTAATTAATTATTTTGTTTGGTATCTCGAAGAAGGCAAAGAAGTAGTACTTGAGTGAGTTGGTAGTGTAAGCTGAATTAGTCCTCTTTGTAGGTCGCCTCCTTAAAGTAAGTCAGAAACAAATAATAGATAACTATAAAATTTTCTATTTTCATACACAAATCACTAGCAGTGTGGTTAGAATGTCGGCTTGAGTCATGAGTTCGAATTAAGATTCTTTCCTTATAAACGCTTGTTAAAACCAATTACGATTAAAGTTCATCGATATCCCCCCCCCCCCCCCCCCCCCCCCCCCCACATTTTCCCAACTGTTCCAGACAAGTGATAGGATCATAGGGTATTTACAAAGGTAAAAGCATGAAATAACGCTAAACAAAAACTACTAATATAAATTTTCTAATCGCACAGATTTATTATTGTTAGTCTAGATCTATTACAAATTTAATGACATGACTGATCTAAAATAATTGATTCATTTGTTGTTTTTTTAAAGTACTTTTATAGTTTTTTTTCTTGCTATATTTTTTCCTCTTATCCAGCATTCATCTATAATAATCAATATATTGTTTTAATTCATATTTAAATTTTTAAATTTTATTTAAGCACTCTTGGCTGCAAATATTTATTAGAATGCATACACTGTGAAAAAGATTACATTTTCTCTGGCTCGCACTGTGTAATTGATTGATATAATCAATTTTTTAAATTAGATGTTCTTAAAATACAAAAAGTTAAACGAACTTGAAATGTTTATGTCCTAAATCACATTTATAAATAGAAGTTTTAATAACATTTGAAAAATGAAAAACAGATAAATGAACTTTTTTCGTTAGGGTGTGAACCGAGACCTTTCGCTAATCTTTTTTACTCTCTCTTTCTCTCCCTCTATCTTTCTCTCTCTCTCTCTCTCTCTCCATCTCTCTCTCTCCCTCTCTCTTTTTTCCCCCCTTTTTCCATCGTAATTTAAAGTAGAGGATAATTTAGTTCTAAGTTTGTTTCCTGCCTGTCTCATGTATCAATAATTCAATGACTCAGTTCAATTAAAAGTTTTATTTAAATATTTTTCAAACTAGAATCATTGAATCAATAAGCCACCAACATAAAAAAAAAAAACAACAACTCATGGACAT
>JASAOG010000387.1:0-118719 GCA_030265305.1 Biomphalaria pfeifferi
TAATTAACTATTGGTAATTTGTTGTTTTGTTTTATATTTGAACAAGGGAAAGAAATCATACTTGACTTGTGGTGGAATAAGTTGAATTATTCACCTTGAGGACTCCTGAACACTCAGTGAAAATTTATATATATATTTTTTAAAAAATGATTAGGTAAACATTCACAAAGATAACCCCCACCCCTTCCCCAGTTTTTAGGTTGGAGCAGTAGAGTGTTTGAAACATAAATCTAGGTTTATTTAACATTGAGCATTATTACCTGGGGCACTGCATGCAGTGGCGGAGCCGGTGTAGAAACTTGATTTAAACAAAGGGGCGTTGTCATTACAATCGAGGAAGGACACGGTGACCGACGTAGTGGCTGTCAAATCTCCTTTGTCGAACATCTGGCAAAATAAAATAAACTATCGTTGGAACTAGGTGCAAGTTTATTGTCAAGCTAGGAGTAAAGTCATTCTAGACCTTCAATCATATGCTCCCTGTTTAGATCGCAAAAACTAGAAAAAGCTCTTGAAAATATGATTTCAGCTTTTGCCAAGAAAATTGAACTTAAGTTAGAAATCTTACTATCGTTAATAGGTAGCTCTGTTTCTAATCGGCTAACAAATAAGGCCATAGGATTCTAGGAAGTTCGCTCTTTTAAAAATACAGATATAACTTCAAAAAAGATGATTACCTGATACGCGGGTACCAGGTTTAACTCTTTTTATCTATCACCTTCAATTATCCCTTAGTCTGTTGAACCGTTTGGGGCACAACATAAGATCTGTAAAACCGTCTTTCTCCATTCCTCTCTTTCCTTCACATAGATTAGAAATTTCATTCATTGATAGGCCTGTCCATTCTGTGATGTTGTCTTCTCATTGCTTCCTCTTTTTTTCTCATCTTCTTCTTGCTGGTACTGTTCCCTGAAGGAAGGTCATTGCGAGTCCCTGAGGATCTTGTAAAATTCCCAATCTCGGATCAAGCTGAAAATTTGCACCAATTATTTCTTTTACCTGACTACACCAAAAAAAATCAATTAAAAAAATCTAACCAATTAGTTAATTGATTATTGGTATTAATTTGTATGTCAAAAAGGGAAAGAAATTGTATTTGAGTGAAGCGGTGGTATAAGCTGAATTAGTCCACTTTATAGCTCGCCACTCTAAATTGAAACAAACAATATATAGCTATACAATATTCTCTAGTCCTGAGTACCTCGCTAGCAGAGTGGATAGCACGTCGGCACTGGGAGACTTGAGCTACGAGTTCAAATTCAGGTCGTTCCCCTCCCCCCCCCCATTTTTTTCTCCCCTTCACCCCTTCCGTTTCCCCAACTGGTCCAGGTAAGTGATAGGATGAAGGTGCCAAACTTTAAATATTTGCAACTGCCCGTGGTTAAAACCTCTAGCTCTGATATGTTTCGTCACTGAGATAATTGTATCAATAACATGTTTGATATACTATTGCATCTTAGCTACATTAACCGTTTTTTTTTTCTCATTCAAAGCACGGGCTTTTTAATTGTTTAACTCGCCATCTTGTTCCAAGTCCACCCAACTCTTTCAGCACAGTTCTTTATAGGATTTAATACTGAATGGTTTGTGTCTTTGACTGAATGTTTCGACATATTAAAAAAAAAACAAAGTTTCCCCTTTCAGACCTTAAGGTCTAAAGGGCAGATGATGTCATCTATTTCTGTGGCCTAATGTTTACAAGGGTGTCATGTGGCCAGCACAACGACCAACCGCCTTTACTTTTTACCCAAATAATGTCAGGTACCCATTAGAGCTGGGTGGACATCGAGGCACCCAAAGATCCCGAAATTAAAAATCCCAGTCTTTCACCAGGATTCGAACCCGGGACCCCCGGTTTCGAAGCCAAACGCTTTACCCGCTCAACCACCACGCCTCCTTTCGACATATTGCCAACTAGAATAATACTCGTTTGCTTTAAACTTTTATAATGACATATATAGACAATGTTTCTTTAAACTTTTCATTAAAATAATGACAAGCTTTATTCATTAAGATAATTAAAAAAATTATTTATTTTTAAGATATATGAATGTTTTATATTTTATATTCAGCGGTCACACTTTATATCTGTAGGTGTCCACGGGCCACATTGAACGTACCGTAATTTGCCCACCCCTAGTCTACATCTATTACAAGTTACAAGACATCGATAGCAAAGACAAACAGACACAAACACTCTTTTGTTCCCCTAGCAAACCAAATCATTAAATAAGTACAATCTGGTATAAACCTTGTCACATGTAAATTATGAGTGAGTGTGGTGTGAATGTACACTTTGGTTTCTTATAGTTATATTGTTTTTTGTTTGGTGTAATGCACAAATTCTAAGAAAAATTTCCATACGGACAATAAAGATTATTATTATTATTATTATTATTACAAATTATATTTCAAAAAAGCTGTTGTTGTTTATTTGTTTTTAAATTACTCTCTATGTTTTTCTTGTTTTACTGTTGCACATAAAATCTGCATGCAGCGTTTTAGATTTCAATCTTTCTAAGCCTGACGGAGCATCTAATCGAATCTCGAAACTATTTCAATGAATTGGAAGTTTTGAGAGTCATAGCTTACGATGATATTGAGAGTCTTCGGGCTGGTCATCGCTGCTGGTTTGTCCACGTCGTAATCAATGAGTGTGCGTATACTTCCCGTGTTTGGGTCAATGCTGAATGGGTCCATGTTGGTTGTTGGAGGGTTGAATGACCACCTCCTGGTGTCGTAGGTGTCTTGTTCGCTGACGATGTAAGGGGGAAGAAACTCTTGCTGAGTAAGGATTAAAGAAAAAAAACAGTACAGAGTTACTGGTAATAGAAAGCAATACAGACTTTATAAAAGACAATATGTTGTTAACAGGTGGAGCGGTAGTTGTGTGGTTAAGCGCTTTGCTTCCAAACCTGATGTCTTGAGTTGGAATCTCGATGAAGGCTGGGATTTTGAATTTCGGGATTTTTAGGGCGCCCCTTAGTCCACCCAATTCTAATGGGGAAAGTAAAGCCGGTTGATCTATGTGCTGGCCACTTGACACCCTGCTTGTTAACCGTTGGCCTAAGAAACTGATGACCTTAACACAAAGATTCTCAACCTGTGGATCGCGACCCCCTTGGGGGTCGAATGACGATTTGTTAGGGGTAGCCTAAGGCCATAAAAAAATATGATTTTTTAGGATAGATAATAAGGCTTGACTTCCAGTCCGAAGATAAATGAGGAATGTAGTATTTCCCGTGGCTGCGCAGCCCCAGCTGTGACCTACATATTTTGACACATCCAGGACAAGCATAACCATTGTCCGCATGTGGTCGATTTAGATTTTCTTTTCGCCGTCTGCGTTTGTCCTCGGCAGCGGATTTTCTTTAGGTCTCAAATGTGTATCCCGCGGCCCTCGTGAGTGACCTCCAGGTGTCTCGTTCTTAGGCCGCAGGCAACCAGGTGCTCTCTTCTATGTCAGCTAAGGAAAGTTGACGCCTAAGCTGGTCTTTGAAGCGTTCCCGTGGGGCGCCTCTGTTACGTCGGCCACCTTTTAGCTCACCAAAAAGGACTGCCTTTGGCATATATTCGTCTCCAAAACGGGATACGTGCCCCGCCCAGCGTAGCTGTCGGACCATAAGATGTCCCTCTATACTGCCCATACTGGCGTTCGCAAGGACATCGTTGTTTTTATTGCGGTTTCGCCACTGTATGTCTATGATGGAGCGCAAGCATTTTTGGTGAAAGATAAATAATGCAGACAAATCAATAAGATTGACATCAAACATTTTCATTGTCGCAGCATAAATATTTTATCAATGCACCAATGTAAATTATTGCACAACGTAACGTGATACGATTTTTGGAATGACGTGTTGACGTCCTGACATTATTGGAAAGCTATTTCGTTTAAAATTAATAATATGTAATTCTTTAATAGCCCATTCTACTGAAGGTAACACTTCATTAAGGAACAAACAATTAACATGGATCTCCATCAAGGGAACGTTAGGAAAACAAGATGTTATTTTTGACGGTACTGTTTTACTTCAATAGTTGACGCAGGAATTCCAAAACCTCAATGTGTCATTTGTACAGAAGCGGAATCTATGAAACCCAAAAAAAAACTTAAACGCTGACAAGAATACCCAGAATTCTAGACGTAAGGCAAGGTATATAAATGGTGAATGAGAAACAGATAAGTAAATGCAAGTCCACGATACAATGTTAAATACAGATATAATTTAATTACAAAGAGCAGTATATATTTGTCACAGTCTCAGTTGACATTGCATGAGTTAATATTCACGTCATGTTAAGAGTTAAAAGACACGTGGAATTCCTGATGTAGAAAACAGGAAGTAGAATGAATAAAGTTGACTTTGAGTTCAGTCATGTCAGTCAAGTCAGTTAAGCCAAGTTTGTGAAGTCAAGTGGGATACTTTGGACCGGGTGGTTAAGTCAAGTGTTATTCTTTGTACGAGGCAGTCTAGTATATTTTGGTCCGGGATGGACAGTAGCCACTTAGAAAAGTCTGTAGTAATTTCAGTTAGAAAGTAACTTGTGGGCAGTTGTTGCCAGTGGTCTTTTTGAGACATGTATTAGTTAATCTATATTTCTGCACAGTGTTACCCGCTGAGATGCGGACGTAATTTGCAATTGTATTGCATTTGTATTAGATACATGTGATACCGCTGTTATGCGGATAGGATTGTTTATTATTTCTTGACTTGTAGCACTAACAAGGAGTGCAGTATTATTATTATTGTAGCAAAATAAACTTTATTTTGTCTGCTGAAACGGACTTAAGTCAGTTTATAGTATTTGTCTTGTCACGTATCAAGAGTACTTCAGGAGGCAAGAACCCAGCATTACGCGACATTCGCATTCTTCAACATTACACCATTTAACATCATTTACAATATTTTAAGAATAAAATGACGTATTTATCGTGATAAAACATACAACGTTGGCAATACATATCAGATATTTACATTAGGATTAGAATTTTGTATGCTTATGAACGAAATCATGTTTCGGTTGTGGGTCGCTGAGTAGTCGCCGAGTCAAAAAGGTTGAAAACCGCTGCCTTAACATCATCTGCCCTAGAGATCGCAAGGTCTGAAATGGAACTTTTTGACATATTTCATCGTAAGCTAAAGTTCCCCTTTCAGATCATGCGGCCTATATGGCCGATGATGTATAGGCTATCTGTTTCAGAGGCCCACAGTTAACGAGGGTTCCATGTAGCCAGCACAACGATCTAACGCCTTTACTTTTCAACAACTAATGTCGGGTACTCATTTGAGTTGGATGGACTTAGAGGCGCCCAAAAGATCCCGAAATAATAACTATCAGTCTTCATCAGGATTCGAACCTATGTCGCCCAGGTTTGGAAGCCCCTGCCCCTAATTACTTCATCTAAGTTTTTTTTATAAAGGTGATTATCAAATTTGAAATTTCTAAATTTTCTTGCAAAAATTAAATCTGAGGCTGTCTGGCATAGACTTTTTGGTTATGTATCAATGGGGGGGGGGGGGGGGGGGTTTCGAGTTTGTTGGGCGCCTAAAGGCAGCAGGGAACCCCTTCTCCCATCTCCTCAATGTAGATTGGACCCTAGCGCAGTGAGCCTGCACTATACAAAAGAACTTAAAAAATTTAAACTAGAACTCTGCGAAAGACAGGAATAGAGAAAGAATGTCAACAGATCGTGTGTGGTGCCCCAAAGATCCAACAGATTAACAGCAAATTGAAGCTGAAGGTGATTCATTACATTTACAACTTGGTTGGGAATTGTGGTGGAGAGGCTAAGCACGCTTAAACTTCGTTTGGCTACCTAAGAAGGGGGATCGAGGTTCGACACCCGACTTGAGCAGAGTTTGCTGAACTGCCTAAAGGCAGTACGGAGAACCTTCTCCCAGATACCCCCTCCCCCTCATTCTGTTCCACAAAAGAGATTGGACCATAGGGCTCTAAGCATGCTATAAGCATGAAAGTAGCGCCTTATAAAAGCTATAATTTAGTTTTTATTGAAACAATAACAATTGACTCATATTTGATCAGTAAAACACAAATTCATTACATTGTTATTTCCGCCATTCTACATTATAACCCACAGGTGCATTTTCATTAAATATTTTTTTTTCTTTTTTTTTTTATAGAAAACCTCAGATTTTGCGCTCTTCAAATTTAGCTTTATCATCATAGGAATCCCTGGGCCTTAGGCCTCTTTTCTTTGACACTCTTTTTTTTTTGGCTTTATATGCCTCTTTTATAGGCCCTCTTTTGTGAGCTTTTTTTTTTAATTGTCATGAAAATATTTTTTAATATCAAAGACATACTACATAAGTATTAAAACAATATAATAATAGCAATAAAAATATTTATTTCAACGTTTTGACGTAGTGTTTACCATAATAAGAGCATGTACTTTAAGGATATATTATGATTCCCTGAATTAACTTATAATACATGGTACTCTATTTGAATAAATTCAGACAACTCAACTCACCTTGCCTTCACAGATCTGAATGATATTACTTGTGAGCGTAACATTTGGTTTCTCGTTCACATCCATTATCTGAAACGACATATAGCAGCGGTTCTCAACCTTTTAAGCTCGGCGACCCGTTTTTTTTTAAATCCCACACTCTACCGCGACCCCCTCCCCTCTCCGCTCACACATACAGCAATCGAAGAATAGACAAAACAATCCATTTTTTTCGATGGTCTTTGGCGACCCCTGGCAAATCGTCAATCGACCCCCTAAGGGGTCGCGACCCACAGGTTGAGAACCCCTGACATATAGGAACAGAGGAGTAGTAAGCAAAACGGTGCGTCCGAGCCAAGGTACTTTGTACTTTATTGTCGCCCTATTCCATTTTCCATGAACCACACATAGAAATATAGGCTTATAAATAAAAAGTATTTAATAATAGAATAATACAAATAACCTTAGAATGTATTACATAACTAAAACATATACAATAATTTTATTTTTTATGACCTTCTCTGCGTGTGGAGCCCCCCACGAAGGTGGCGCCCGGGACATGTTGCCTCCCTTGGCCCCCCTCACTACGCCTCTGCATAGGAATAGTATCAAATTTGAAAAAAAAAAAAAAAAAAACAACTTAAGAAGCCTTAGTCTTGACTTCATATGAAAACATATCATCATAGATGTCAATATGTTAGGAGTCAGGAGACCAAAGCCTTTCATTATCCAATATCGTCTGTAATGTAGCAGTTGTTTAGTTTCTATCTTATCTCATCTTATCTTATCTTATCTGATCTTAAGAAATACAGACGTTTCTTCGAAATAGAAAATGATTTCGTCCAACGCTTGTT
This sequence comes from Biomphalaria pfeifferi, assembly GCA_030265305.1. NCBI lineage: Eukaryota > Metazoa > Mollusca > Gastropoda > Planorbidae > Biomphalaria > Biomphalaria pfeifferi. The sequence goes on from JASAOG010000387.1 coordinate 7,330, forward strand.
CCTGGGTCTTGCATGTTAATGGCCCGTTCTTTTTTTTTTTTATGTTGTCTTCCCATCGCTTTCTCTGCTTCTTCTCCTTTTTCCTGGTACTGTTCCCTGAAGGAAGATCTTTGCGAGCCCCGAAGACTTTGTAATATGGCCATAGCGATTTAAGTTTGCGTCTTCGTTTGGGTCCAATAGCTGCAGTAACCCTGTATCTAATCTCTTTGTTTGCGATGCGGTCTTCAAATGTTAAATGCTGGTTGGTGTCGTGCGCATCTTGTTTGTTATTTTCTTTTAAGCACCATAAGGTTTCGTGAGTTTCTGTTCCTAAGGGTGCGCCTTGTTGTCATTAGGTATTTGCCTTTTTTGGGGTTGTGCTGACTTTGCTGAGTTGCGTTCTTTGGTGTTTTCTTCCCCAGTATTGGGTAACCTAGCTTATTGTACTGCTTTCTGAATGTCGTAGCTCGAAATTTGTTGGTATTACGATCTTGGGAATGGCGATCTCAAGGAATGTTTATTTTGTATTGTTTAGGGACGCAGTCTTGGGACTTTGTCGTACTCATGCCTGATTCACAGTCTTGTTTGGTATGACCCGTACATCCATGGCATTGGGTTGTCTCGTGATTCAATTATGGCACCGAGTTTAAGGTGTGATATATTTCGTTGCATAATATGTTTACCTTGTCTTTTTGTTGTTGTAAATACTACTGACCTTTATTCATCACTCATGTCATAATATTTCATACATTCTTGGCTTGGCTTGGCCACCTAGAAGGAGGCTCGAGGTTCGACACCCGACTCGGGCAGAGTTGTCTTTACTAAGCTACTAAAGGCAGCAGGGAAAACTAACTCCTAGATACCCCCTCCACTCCATCGGTCCACAAATGAGATTGGACCAAAAGCGCTCTGAGCATGCTATAAGCATGAAAGTAGCGCTATATAAAAGTTATAATAAAAAATTGTTGGTAGACGATGTAAATAAGGGTAGACGATGTAAATGTTGGTAAACGATGTAAATGATGGTAGACGATGTAAATGTTGCTAGACGATGTAAATGTTGCTAGACGATGTAAATGTTGCTAGACGATGTAAATGATGCTAGACGATGTAAATGTCGGTAGACGATGTAAATGTCGGTAGGCGATGTAAATGTCGGTAGGCGATGTAAATGTCGGTAGGCGATGTAAATGTTGGTAGACGATGTAAATGTTGGTAGACGATGTAAATGTTGGTAGACGATGTAAATGTTGGTAGACGATGTAAATGATGTAGACGATGTAAATGTCGGTAGGCGATGCAAATGTTGGTAGACGATGTAAATGAGGGTAGACGATGTAAATGATGGTAGACGATGTAAATATCGGTAGACGATGTAAATGTTGGTTGACGATGTAAATGTTGGTTGACGATGTAAATGATGGTAGACGATGTAAATGTTTTTAGGCGATGTAAATGTTGCTAGACGATGTAAATGTTGCTAGACGATGTAAATGTTGCTAGACGATGTAAATGTTGCTAGACGATGTAAATGTTGGTAGACAATGTAAATGTTGATAGACGATGTAAATGATGGTAGACGATGTAAATGATGCTAGACGATGTAAATGTCGGTAGACGATGTAAATGATGGTAGACGATGTAAATGTTGGTAGGCGATGTAAATGTCGGTAGACGATGTAAATGTTGGTAGACGATGTAAATGATGGTAGACGATGTAAATGTTTTTAGGCGATGTAAATGTTTTTAGGCGATGTAAATGTTGCTAGACGATGTAAATGTTGCTAGACGATGTAAATGTTGCTAGACGATGTAAATGTTGCTAGACGATATAAATGTTGGTAGACGATGTAAATGTTGATAGACGATGTAAATGATGGTAGACGATGTAAATGATGCTAGACGATATAAATGATGCTAGACGATGTAAATGTCGGTAGACGATGTAAATGATGGTAGACGATGTAAATGTCGGTAGGCGATGTAAATGTCGGTAGGCGATGTAAATGTTGGTAGACGATGTAAATGTTGGTAGACGATGTAAATGATGGTAGACGATGTAAATGTTGCTAGACGATGTAAATGTTGCTAGACGATGTAAATGTTGCTAGACGATGTAAATGTTGGTAGACAATGTAAATGTTGCTAGACGATGTAAATGATGGTAGACGATGTAAATGATGCTAGACGATGTAAATGATGCTAGACGATGTAAATGATGGTAGACGATGTAAATGTCGGTAGGCGATGTAAATGTTGGTAGACGATGTAAATGTTGGTAGACGATGTAAATGTTGGTAGATGATGTAAATGTTGATAGACGATGTAAATGATGGTAGACGATGTAAATGTTGGTAGACGATGTAAATGATGGTAGACGATGTAAATGTCGGTAGGCGATGTAAATGTTGGTAGACGATGTAAATGTTGGTAGACGATGTAAATGTTGGTAGACGATGTAAATGATGGTTGGTAAACGAAAATACAATGTTTGTCAAGGAAACACCTGAAACCTCTAGAACAGTTTTCACTTACCTGGAGTCTCGCGTTGTACGGGGGTGAGGAGCAGTAGTCGTCGGTCAGTTGGATGGTCGTGTCGGTCACTCGGAGTGGAGTATTCTCATAATCCAGAGGTAGCAAATTGGTGATTGCTTTTGCTGTGCAAGCGGTGCAAGCTAAAAATAGATACGGAGAATGAGAAACGTCAAGCTGACTTTAGGTAAGGGACTTTAATATGTCTCATTACTAAATTCTTTTTTTTTATATAAATTATGTAAGTAGTAACAGTCTTAATCCATATTAAAGTTCCTACCGTATACGCCCTTTGTAAAATTATTCTTTACTTTACAAATGATACATAATAAAACAAATACAACTTAAAGTGTGCTTCTAATAATCTAAAGCCCATATCTAGTAATAAGATAGGGACCCAATCCATTCTAAATTTTACATCCATTTACAATCCCGAGTTGCAATGGTGCAGTTAGGGAGGGAATTTGGGGCCCGGGTGGGGGCTTGACCTCTTTAGGGACTCCTGTATCTTGATATTCGGTATCAGAAAATGAGATAATAGTGTAATATTTAATGTAAAAACACATTTCGGACACTCATTTGGGGGACCCATCAAGTGGGGGCCGGGAAGGGATTTTTAAATTTGGAAACATCCCTACCCACCTTAGATACGCCACTGCCAAATTGTGTCAAGCATTAGTTTAAAACTCTAAAGGCCAGAATGAGTTAGTACTAAAAGTTTAAAGTTCAATCACCTTAAAGAGTAAAATTGCAGAGGTGGCCTTAGGAGGTGGCGACTGGGGGCCAAATTTCCGCGCCTTTGAGGGCTCCGCAATAGAGGAATTAGGTATCGTTTTGTTGGTTTTTCATGCAAAATGTTCCTGAATCATTAGTTTCGTTAGTTAATGGCCTTCTAATCGATATTAGAGGATTCGGGACATTATCTTACAAGCGAATTCTTGCATAACTTATTGATGGTCCCGGGTTCAAACCCTGCCTTCTCCCATCCCCCGTCGTCATGCTGGAGGTTAGGACAAGGAGCTAAACTATCTTCAACTCTGAAGGAACACCCGAAACATGAAAAACATTTTACAAACAAACATTTTTAAACAGTCTACGCTTTCAGCTCACGATTCCGAGTAGGACAAAGAGTTAATTTTTTTTTCCAAATAAAGCATTAATTAATTAGTCAATTAGTTAGTTATACGTAATTAACTATTTAGTTTGATATCGATAAAGGAAAATAAATTTTACATTATTTATATACCTGTAAATGTGGAGTGCTTCCATTTAGATAAGCTTTGTGGCTTTTTTAAAAAAAAAAATTTTATTTGCTTGTTTTGTGGTTCAGTTCCATGCAGAAAAGTCTTCGTGCTCCCTCACCCCCCCCCCCTTTGTTGGTGCAATTATGAAAGAAGTCAAATGTACTGATGTTCAAGTAAGCTATTGTGCTTGATATAACTTACCAGATAGTGAGTATTGCAATAAGCCGTCTGCATTGCTAGAGGTCACGTTATACTTCACGGTCGACTTGTCATCGGTCAGTAGCATGGTGTACAGAGTAGTTTTGGTCGCATCGACCTCATTGAACTGAATCAAAGTGTCCAAGTTGGCTGCGACTGGGGCCGTGTTCGGACCTGGAACCAAAATGCTCAACAATATATAATATATATAACAATATATAATAAAATTTTAAAAAACTTTTTGAAAAGCTTAAGGGAAATAACAGCATAATTACATTATATATCTCTATACTGCAATATTTATCACCCTTTACGTATTCGGCAATGAATACTTGTACACAGTTTCATCTGGTTAGTGGGAAAATAATGTGTACAAGATTTGAACCACACAGACAGACAGCTTTGTAAAGTAATTACTTGTTATTTCTACGTCGATGACCATTGGTCCGACATCGTGCTGGCCGTCACTGATGGTCACTTCAAAAGTAAGAAAATTAAGACACTCGGCCATCATGTTGATCTTGGAAGTTATTGCCCCTGTTTCTTGATGTAGAGAAAAGTTTCAATGGAAAAAAAAAGTTAAATATTTTCAAAATACTTTTAAAAAACAAAGTTCAAATTCAGTGAAGCGGCATCAATTATTAATCTTATCAATCTTAAATCAATTAAATCTTTAAAAAACATAGACTAACTTAATAGCTAATATAGACACACACGCATTAATTAAAAGTAAATTTCCCCTATCAGACCTTGCAATCTATGGGACACATGATTTAAAATTTAAAAGTCTGTTTCTGTGGCCCACTGCTAACGAGGGTGCCCAGTGGCCAGCACAACGACCAATCTGTTTTGCTTTTCCCGTGCTAATGTCATGTACCCATTAGTGTAAGGTTGACTCAGGGCGACATAAACATCCAGAAATTAAAAATCCCAGGCTCCAGCGGGATTCAAACCGGGGCCCCCTATTTCGGAAGCCAAGCACTTTACCACTCGGCCACACACATGTTAGTGTCAGGTGTCAGTCAAACTAGGACACCAAGACCTACTATTACAACTTAGTTTGATAGATTTGTTTTATTTAGAAACTAATACTTGGAAGAGACGACAACACATAGATATACACACATACACACATAGATATACGCACATACACACATAGATATACACACATACACACATAGATATACGCACATTTACACATAGATATACACACATAGATATACACACATTCACACATAGATATACACACATTCACACATAGATATACACACATACACACATAGATATACACACATACACACATAGATATACGCACATTTACACATAGATATACACACATACACACATAGATATACACACATTCACACATAGATATACACACATTTACACATAGATATACACACATACACACATAGATATACACACATACACACATAGATATACGCACATTTACACATAGATATACACACATACACACATAGATATACACACATTCACACATAGATATACACACATTTACACATAGATATACACACATACACACATAGATATACACACATTCACACATAGATATACACACATTTACACATAGATATACACACATACACACATAGATATACACACATTCGCACATAGATATACACACATTCACACATAGATATACACACATTCACACGTAGATATACGCACATTCACACATAGATATACACACATTCACACATAGATGTACACACATTCACACATAGATATACACACATTCACACATAGATATACACACATTCACACATAGATATACACACATTTACACATAGATATACACACATACACACATAGATATACACACATTCACACATAGATATACACACATTTACACATAGATATACACACATTCACACATAGATATACACACATTTACACATAGATATACACACATACACACATAGATATACACACATTCGCACATAGATATACACACATTCACACATAGATATACACACATTCACACGTAGATATACGCACATTCACACATAGATGTACACACATTCACACATAGATGTACACACATTCACACATAGATATACACACATTCACACATAGATATACACACATTCACACATAGATATACACACATTCACACATAGATATACACACATTTACACATAGATATACACACATTTACACATAGATATACACACATTTACACATAGATATACACACATTTACACATAGATATACACACATTTACACATAGATATACACTCATTCACACATAGATATACACACATTTACACATAGATATACACACATTTACACATAGATATACACTCATTCACACATAGATATACACACATTTACACATAGATATACACACATTTACACATAGATATACACACATTTACACATAGATATACACACATTTACACATAGATATACACACATTTACACATAGATATACACACATTCACACATAGATATACACACATTCACACATAGATATACACACTTTCGCACATAGATATACACACATTCACACATAGATATACACACATTCACACATAGATATACGCACATTCACACATAGATATACACACATTCACACATAGATATACATACATTCACACATAGATATACACACATTGTGACCTAAAATTAGGATAGATCATAAGACCAGTGACCTCTGCTGTACTGGCAAGTTAGTCCAGTGGTACTCTGTGGTTCCAAATTATATTATCTAGGCTATTAATTACAACCTCTAGATATATAACTTACTAAGACATACAAGTAATAACTTTGAGATTTCATTATAACTAATAAAGAGTTTATTAAGGAACAAAAGAAAAAGATCATTTAAAGTAAATGTGCATAAGGGCCAACAAAGGGAAGTCAAATAATGAAGAAAAAATCAAACTAGTAGGGCCGGTTCAGTTCAACACAATCATAGAACTGCCATCACAGAGGCACAATAGTGTCTCAGCTCAAAACAAACAATGAATTACAATATATAATACAGGAATCAAAATAGTCCATGAGACACACAACTGTCTCTTCTCAAGACAAAAGTTTGTCTTTTACATACTTTACGACCCAAATCTGGTCTTTAAAAAAAACATATACAGGAAAGGATAAGAGACTAAGTAGACATAATATTCACATCAACCAACTTATTAAAAACAAATAACTAAAGTCTACTTAGCTCGTTAGTGAAAGGAACATTCCCATAAAGTGGCACACTTCTCTTGATTAACACAGTCAGAGCAGAACATCAAAACTATCATATAAACATTATGGAGATTTAGTTCACAATAATGTACAGTGGTCAGCTCAGAGGCTCAAGAGGAAGTGGCCATTGTACACAGTTAACAGGGACTTAAATCAAGAAAAAAAGGGGACTAACTCTAATAAAAAAAATAAGGTAGCCACCCTTATTGTCCCTCTTGTCACACACATTCACACATAGATATACAAACATTCACACATAGATATACACACATTCACACATAGATATACACACATTCACACATAGATATACACACATTCACACATAGATATACACACATTCACACATAGATATACACACTTTCGCACATAGATATACACTCATTCACACATAGATATACACACATTCACACATAGATACACACACATTCGAACATAGATATACACACATTCGCACATAGATATACACACATTCGCACATAGATATACACACATTCACACATAGATATACACACATTCACACATAGATATACACACTTTCGCACATAGATATACACACATTCACACATAGATATACACACATTCGCACATAGATATACACACATTCACACATAGATATACACACATTTACACATAGATATACACACATTCACACGTAGATATACACACATTCGCACATAGATATACACACATTCGCACATAGATATACACACATTCGCACATAGATATACACACATTCGCACATAGATATACACACATTCGCACATAGATATAAACGCATTCGCACATAGATATACACACGTTCGCACATAGATATACACACATTCGCACATAGATATACAGACATTCACACATAGATATACACACATTCACACATAGATATACACACATTCGCACATAGATATACACACATTCGCACATAGATATACACACACATTCACACATAGATATACACACATACATATTCTCGTATACACTACAAATGCAATACAATACAAACTGTTAAACACGTCTCCGATTTAAAACAAAAAAGGTTTTCAAAATAAAAATAACAAGGTTACAAAGACAGTTTGTGTGAAAACACAAACTCAAAATTGGCCCCACAAAATGGTCAACCCAGGCAGGTAGAAGGGTAGGTATCAATATTTTCAGAAAGAACATCAGAAGGAAATTCTATCAAATGCAAATGACAGAGAAGAATGCAGAAAGAAGATTGACATAAATCTTGTGTGGTGCCCCAGCGGTCCAGCAGACCAAAACATAGGTGAAAGTGAATGTAAAGTTAAATGCAGACCTGGCTTACTGATGTCTTATAATGAGTATCTAATTGATCGAATTGTTTTTTAAAGGGTCAATCTCTTATTCAAATCCTCAAAAAAAAAAAAAAAAACATTTCTGTAAAAAAAAATTCTTTTAGTTAAGTGTTCTATAGCAATATTGAAACACTGCAGTTCACGCGATAATATGAAAACCTACTTATTAATTGTTGTTTAAAATTATGTCCAACTTATATGCATAATAAATAGATTTTTTTCTCTAAAAAAAAAAGTTAACTTTGTTTTGTTTGGTAAATGTAGTATTTAGTAGGACAGAACTTACATAACGTAGCAATACTAATGTAAAAAAAAATTAACAAAAAGTCTAAAACCGATTACATAAATGTGTAAGAAATATGGTAGATAGATATCTTCCCTACTAGAGAGCTTCTAGAGTTTGCTGCTATTAATTGTGAATAGTTATAAAAGTGCTTGCATACGTGATTTTAAAAATTAGATTTTTCGCTTTTAGAAAAGAAAAAAGTAGCCGTTGCATCAGAACTTTGAATGGACTAAAATATTATGATGACTATCTTTTCTAGTTTACGAGATCTAAACGGGACTGGCGAACAGACGGAAAGACGGACAGACATCACAAACAAAGCTAACAGCGTCTTTTCCCCTTTCGAGGGCCGCAAAAAAGATTTAACTTACTTTGATCGATGACGTAATGGCTTGCTGCAGACGCAGGAGTGACCTTCAACTTATAGGTTATGGCGTCGTTGTCAATGTCCTTGGCACTCACTTGGTAGATAAGCCCCCCGGCAGTCAGCGAGGAAGGAATTGTTTTGGAAACTGCAAACCAGAAAGAAAAGCTTGTACAGAAATTTACGAAGTTGAATTACGAGGTCCTCTGGTCTCGGTTGACTTGGCACTAGCAGACAGTATGAAAAATGGTGGGTTGTTTTTTTATTTTCTCAGCTCGGATATTTCGAGAGAGCTTATAAATTTACATAACTTTGCACCGGAGTGCAACAAATAAATTATCATTTAGTTAAAGTACAGATAACCCTTAGGTTTAGGTTAATTGTATGGACATTCTCTGAGGAGTATTTTTTATGATTTTTATGTGTAGAAGTGTATTATTTTCTCTTTAACAATTCTTCTCTGACTTCAAGGGCCTATTCTTGAAACACATGATCATGGGTTATGTATTTGTAATTAGTAGACGCTCTACGCTGTTGATGCAGCTGATGTTGCTAAGCCGAGTCTTGTACCGTATTCAACTTTAGATACTGTGTGACAGACTGTCTACTGCATACCAGAAGTATTGCTTAAACATTAGTGGAAGCAAATCCTAAATGCTAGCCCAGAATACAAGCACTGGGCCTTACGTATCAATTAATAACGGACCCTTGGGAATAGATGACAATTTCTATTACCTTGGCTTCCTTTTCTCTAGAGCTATAGGCAACATAATCTATAGCTCAGGGCCCACACAGGGGCCCCCCAGAAATCATTGCATGGATAGTCGCAATTATTTTGAAATAAATCCAAATAATTTATAAAAAAATGTTATGCGTTGAATACAAGAGCTCCATATCGCAAACAGTTTAGAGCATTACTAAGTCATGTCCTCGTCTTCCCAATGGTATACAACCTCTATCACCAAGAAAACAACAATTTTCTCTTTGTCAGTCGAGTCTAAATATGTAGGTCATCAAACTCTTAGATTTTACAACTAGTTTCATTTTTAACAAAAAAATAATCCGTTGTAAATGAATCGAAGTGGCATTCTTAACTAGAATTGATGTCATAATCTTTTTTTTTTTTTTGGAAGGAAAGTCTGTATAGTGTGTTTTATGTTGTTTAGAGTTATAAGGATCGGAGGTGCCTGTGAGCGGCAGGAGTTGACAGTTGGCAGGGTTTGAACTTGAAATGATTGTGACGTCAGTCCGAAGCGCATACCGCACGACCACCAGATATCTAATCTAGTTTTATAAGATAAAATAATTATTTCCCTGTCGTGTTCCTTAACAAAGATGGTTTTGCAGTTTAATAAGATATAGAAAAGTTAAAAGTTGAAAAGTGCGTTTCGAGATACTCACTGTTGAGGGCGCTGGGCACAAATTCTGGGGGCGCGTTGGGCAATACGACAATCTCCACCACATCCGTCGCAGCTGTCTCAATGGTGTCTGTGCAGGAGAGAGTCACGAGGTAGGAGGCAGCCTGCGAGCGATCCAGTGTTCCCTTGCCTGCTCTGTATTGTAGACACTCCACTGGTGGGGAATGAAAAACAACACTTAGGCCAAAAGAATAACAGAAAAATATTAGAAAGTTAAAAACAATTCTGAAAATAAAACATCTTAATTGCAGGACAAAAATAATTGTTGGAATGTATTTAGCGGATACATTTTTCTTGTATATTAATGTATCCAGAATAGTAGATGGTCGTGCTGTGTGGGTATGAGTGTGTGGTGTGTGGTGTGGTGTATGTATGTGTGTGTGTGTGTAGGGGTGTGTGACTGATGGACTACAAGAGGGTATTTTTTTTAGCAGTATTGATTCCATGTGCGGTGTATTAAAGGGTATTGCGGCTAATGAAAGAGGATAGTGTGAACACCACATTTTAATTAACTGTCTGGATTAGATTCTTGATTAGATGCCTGTAGTAGCTGTCTGATTTACATGTCTCGATTAGTTATTTAGATCAGATGTCTGGATTTGTTGACTAGATTAGATGGCTGAAATATTTGTCTGAATTAGTTGTCTGGATTTGTTGACTAGATTTAGATGTCTGAATTATTTGTTTGGATTAGTTGTCTGGATTATTTGTCTGGATTAAACTGTATATATTAAATGTCTGGATTAGTTGTTTGAATTAGATATGTGGATTAGTTGTCTAGATAAGATGTCTGTACTAAGGATTAGTTATTATGATGATCGTCTGGAACTACATCTTAACACCTGTCTAATCAACATCCATACTAGGTAAACAGTGTTATGATACCTTTTCCTTCATGCACATTAACTATTCTCAAAACAAAGAAAAAAATTTCTGTATAAGTTATAGAGAAAAACAAAAAATATCGAATTTAGTGTTATTTTAATACACCAGGTTTTAAATGAATAGCATAATTTTTTTGTCTGTGTTTTTTTTTCCATTCTACTAGAGGACGCCAAATTCACTTCGCCTTACCTCTACCTTGACCTATCCCTTTAGTCTGCTGGACCAAGCAAGATTTGTCGACCGTCTTTCTCCATTCACCCCCCCCCCCTGTCTTTTGCTTTGCCTTCGCCTAGGGTCTCCAATTATTTAAAGCCGGCACTGTTCCTTTTTACGCTGCTGGGGCACATAGGTACTCTGTTACGCTACTCGGGCCCAAAGCGCACCCATTGGTACCCTGTTATGCTTTCGTGGCACAAACTTGCGTGTGCGTGGCAGTGTGTGCCTGTGTGGCGTGTTTATGTGTAGAGAAGCATGCATGATGCAACTGGGTTAGAGTAGTCACGTGAAACGCTGCATTCATTCTTATCTTCAGAATGGACCTCATTCACCAATCGTAAACAAACAACATTTTGCCACGTGGTTCTCTATCACTTCTATACAAATTACGATCTAATTTTAATACACAGTGGCTGTCACGTGACTTTTTTTTTCGTTGTTTTATCAATATGATCACGTGACTAGATATTGTTTGTTTACGATTGGTGAATGAGGTCTATTGAAGACATCACCCTACTTATTATCAATAATATTATTATTATTCGTGCTTATGTCTTTAAACGCAACTCACGTGTTCCACATTTGTAGATGTTAAAACACCCGGAGCAGGGGGTGGTGGGGACGATGGTCTTCAAATAGGTGCTGGTCGGGTTCGTGTCCGGGTCACTGCAGTTGATGACGGACAAGTCAGTGTTGACGTTCGTCCCTTCTTTAATGTAGGCGATCTTGTCATAGGTCCAAATGGTGGGCTGGGAATGGTGGGTAACAATGCAAGGTCACAAGTGACCCCAAAATCATAACAAAGTGGCGTGAAGGCCACGTGACATAGAGAGAGAGAGAAAGATCTAGAGGGTGACAAAGATATAGAGAGATTGATTGTGTACTTTAAATACTATCCATCGCATTAGTTCAGAATGTTGGTTATCTACAATGGTAAAATTTAAAACACCATGTTATCATGAGGTGGCGCGGTGGCTGAGCGGTAAAGCGCTTGACTTCGGGTCCGGGGTTCAAATCCTGTTGAAGACTGGGATTTTTAATTTCGGGATCTTTGGGCGTCTCCGAGTCCACCCAGCTCTAATGGATACCTGACATTAGTTGGGGAAAAAGTAAAGGCGGTTGATGGTTGTGCTGGCCACATGACACCCTCGTTAACCGTAGCCCACAGAATCAGATGACCTTTAACAAGGTCTGAAAGGGAACTTTTAACTTTTTTTTTTTTTTTATCATGAAAGACAGAATTAATAAAACTAACAGACGTGTTGGCGGATAACTCTAGATAAAAACAAAAGACAGCGATTAGCTTTTAACATGAATAGAACGACATTTCGTATACATGTACCTCCTTACCTCCTCCGTAAATTAACGAGGAGTTAGTGTAGCCAGTACAAGAGACTGAGGATGCTAAAAAAGAAAATATATATAATTTATAAGAAATGAGATTTGCTGAAGAATGAGCTGGGCCATACAAACCATGTTAGAAAAGGTTTCAGTAGGTAGAGAAGAAGACCTTTTCCTTGCTTAGAATTTCATTTAATGACAGGCCTCTCCATGCTTTGGTGTTGTCTTCCCGTCGCTTCCCCTGTCTTCCTCTTCTTATTCTTCCTGGTACTGTCCCCTGAAGGAAGGTCTGAGGACCTTGTGATGGGGCCATAGAGTTTGAGTTTTACGTTTTTTGACACATCAGTACATCGATCCGTTAAAACAATGCTGGTGGTTATAAATGCTTGTAAACTTTAAACTCACTAAATGCACATCGTTCGTGGCTGAGGGGTGAAACTCTTGGCCTTCGGACCTATCGGGTTCAAATACCGATGAAGACTATGCTTTTGAATTTATTTATTTTTTGACTTCTTTGGCTCAAACCAACTCAAATAGATATTTAATATTAGTTGGATAAAGTTAAGGCTGTTGGTCATTGAGACACATTACACCATATAGGCTGACTATCGCTGGGTATTCTGCCTCATAGTATAGACCTATACTAAATGTGAATAAAATGTGTTTTAAAAACGCTGAAATCAGGAATGAAAAAGCTATTTTTAAAAAAAATAGTTCAATCTTTTAACTTACCCTTAAACGAACTGTCTGGAACAGTAAACACAATAAAACAGCTTGTACTACGAAGCAGGCCATGACACAGTTTGATATAACAGTTCTACTGTGTGAATTACATCGTACTGAAAGATTATAACAATGATCAAACTCAAAACACTGTAACGTTTCTATAATTGTAGTCATTACTGTAAACAACCTTGTGAATGAAAGCTTAATAGTTTTTAAATATTTAAAATTGTATACAGAGGGGTAAAAAGCATATAAAGTAAAAAGTAAATGTCCCCTTTCAGACCTTGCGATCTACAGGACAGATGATGTTAAGGTCATCTGTTTCTGTGGCCAACGGTTAACGAGCAGGGTATCATGTGGCAAGCACAACGACCACCCGCCTTTACTTTTCCCCAACTATAGTCAGGTACCCATTAGAGTTGGGTGGACTCAGGGGCGCCCTAAAATCCCAAAATTCAAAATCCCAGTCTACACCGAGATTCGAACCCAGGACCCCAGGTTCGGAAGCCAAGCGCTTAACCACTCAGCCACCGCGCCCTCTAAAGAGCATATAGAGTGAATCAAATGATTACCTTTCTTTTGTTTTTACATCTACTTTCTCATTGACGTAATGAATCTTTAACTTTCACCTGTAATTTCAATTATAATTTGAAGTATTCCACTTGAATCTAAATGAGGCCAAACCGAATAGTTTATTACAAGTCCAACGAAAAAAAAACACATCAAGAATGTTATTTAAATGGTTAACCCACAAATGTGTTAAAATCTTGCCTCTCAATCACAAATATGCAAAATGCTACCAATAAATTGAAATATTCGTGTATAGCATTTAAGTGTGTAAAATCTGGCCAATTCGTCTTTTGGCGTTTACATAGATTCAGATCTATAGTTTATGTAAATTTCTATAGAGTAGTCACGCTTGATTCAGAGGCGAATCTCTTAAACAAGGGACTTCGTACTTCTGTATTTAAAGGCGGCGCCTTTCACTTTAAATAAATAGGGTTGCACTTTAGGTATTTGTTGGGAAGTTCTAGGGGCGCAAGTGGGAACATAAGAGGTGAGGTGTGACTCCTTGAACGGGCCGCTTATGTCTTCAATAGCTTTACTTTCTCTATTTGTCCAATCGATACGGGATCAATTTTATGCCAAATATTCAATAGACCATGAATACTGATATGTCGGTCAATACATTATTTGATTCTCTTTCGAAGTGAATAGACGTCGGGTGACGTCTTCAAGATTTTCAAAAGAAAGACTTCTTTCAGGCACTTCAACAGTGACATAAAGTACACCATTGATTCCTATTAATGATTTCCAATGACTATTATTGAAGATGCGCTAAGTGGAGAGAATCGATGCCACTTACTTGTATCAAAGATCTGGATAGTATCTGATATTAGCAATATACAAACGTTTTTATTGGTCAGAACAGTATCGAACATGCAAAGGTTTATAAGGTCACAGCAGTATCGAACATGCAAAGGTTTATAAGGTCAGAGCAGTATCGAACATGCAAAGGTTTATAAGGTCAGAGCAGTATTGAACATGCAAGGGTTTATAAGATCAGAGCAGTATCGAACATGCAAAGTTTTATAAGGTCAGAGCAGTATTGAACATGCAAAGGCTTATAAGATCACAGCAGTATCGAACATGCAAAGGCTTATAAGATCACAGCAGTATCGAACATGCAAAGGTTTATAAGGTCAGAGCAGTATCGAACATGCAAAGGTTTTATAAGTGTCAAATTCACTGCATTAATGGTTTTACACACATTTTACATCAGTGTAGCAGGCAGACCAGTGGCAGGTCAAAAGCGGGAGGATCTCCAGAAAGAATTTTTTTTTCTATTTTACAAAATCGTACTATCTATTTAGCTATTTTTTTTCTATTTTTTCTATTTTTTCGTTGACCGAGAAGTTCTCCTACAAATCATTTTTTTTTCTTTTCTGTCTACTTACGAATAATTCATGTGTAGGCATACTGATTCATTGTTTCAACAGTTCAAGGAACCTTAGTGGGAAACATTGTATAAAAACATTAGGCACATTAGATCTATTTACAATTATGTGTTACTACTATTTTTTTTTAAGATTTTCTTTTCAACCACTAGCAGATTACATTGCCAAAAATACACAGACAAAACAGTAAGTTCAATTCTCTCACAACCATGAAGGTAAACATTGTTCAGACATTGTTCAGATTTTGTTAAGACATTGTTCAGACATTTGTTCAGACATTTGTTCAGACATTTGTTCAGACATTGTTCAGACCTTTGTTCAGACACTGTTCAGACATTGTTCAGACATTGTTCAGACATTGTTAAGACATTGTTCAGACATTGTTCAGAAATTGTTCAAACGTCATGCTCGTTAGGTTGTCTATTGTTCTCTGTTGTAGGCACATGTTCGTACACATGTATCATACATGTACTCACATGCCAAACGAATAAAGTCCTTGTAATTGAGATTCTTTTGAAAGTCACTGTCTTTAGTTTATGTGTAAGCCCACTAAATCCGAGAAACATAATGTTAAATGTTTTTGTGGGTGCGTTTACTAGCTGCCAGATCATCGCGAATTTCTAGTGTAAATGTTTTTATGTCCAACAATGCATACTTAAAGCAGGGCTAATCAACGCAAGCAATGTTCCTGAACATCAGTCAGTCACAGGGGCGGACTGGCGATATGGGCATTCGGGCAAATGCTCGGTGGGCCGGTACCCAAATGGGCCGGGAAGGCCACCGAAATGGCCGCATAGATGTCATTATGACACGTATTGATATTATTAAAGGTTTTTTAGTATGCTCTTAAAACAGTGACCATCTGAGCGCCATGTTTAAAATAAAATCTTTTACAGAGTGTACAGTGTAATACTTTTTTAATCGAACACATTTTCCGAATTAATGTAATAGACTATATCCGTAATCAAGAGGCGCGGTGGCTGAGTGGAAAGGCTTGGCTTACGAACCGAGGGGTCCCTGGAGAAGATCCACCCAGCTATAATGGGTACCCTGATATTAGTTGGGGAAAGTGAAGGTGGTTGGTTGTTGTGCTTGCCACAAGACACGCTTGCAAACCATGAGCCACAAAAAACAAATAACATCTACAGAAACGGATGATCTGTACAATTTCTGCCCCATATATCGCAAGGTCTGAAATGGATAACTTATCAAACTTAACATTATGATTATGAGGAGAGGTAGAATTGAAAACCTATCAAATGATATACTAATTATGGTCCGAATGGTATAGAAATGTCAGGGCCGATTTTGACACCCAGTCCGTCCCTGGTCAGTCATCATCACGTAGTGTATAAGTCATGTGTCCTGGGACATTGTATACAGGCAGAGGGGTCCAAAGGAACTTTATTAATATTTAATGTAATTAATGTCTGCATCGTTAGCAGTGGGGCCTCTACAAGTTGACAGAGCGGCACCGATTTCTAGATGTTACTTTGTCATCAAGCCAATTTGAGACACATTGCTGAGAGCTCATGACGAATTGGGTGGACTTAATATTTAGTTTTCATCTGTTGAATATTTCGATGTTTTTACTGAGCTTTTTTTACTTTCACCGAGAGGATACAATGTTTCAAAGTTATTCCCCTTTGACGTGACCTCCTAGTCAAAAACGTGAAAAAAAAAATCCGCTCCCTGCTAAAGGAACGATCAGAGAATGCGTAACACAAAAAAAAAACCAACCTTCCCTGCCCCTCTATAACAAATTGTACATAATTAGCTTTCGACCCCACCCCCCACCCCCGTAGAGTAACATAACAAGAACATTCGAAATTTACAAAAGACTTGTACTTGTTAATTAAAATTTCGCCAAATTACATCTTTCATGGTATAGTATCGACTTCTATCGGCACTTCGATGACGCATTCATTTTTTTTTCCCTCAATACTGTACAGTGTACATAGACATCGAGCGGCCGCCGAGAAAAAAACAACAACAGGCGAGGTATTTTTTTCCATTGTTTTGAAAACCACCTGTGAGCAATCTACACTCTTCCAACTAAGAACAGGACACACACCTCTGTTAAATTACCATCTTAACAAAATAAATTCCACACAACTTCCCCTTTGCAGACATTACTCCCATGCTTATGAAACTGGAAACCATATCCTCTTTGAATGGCCCTCACTACTGAACAAGTGAAGAGAACAGCGCACTTTTTTTCCTTGGCACAGTCTGCAAAAGAGCTCACAGCTCAGCAACTAGCTTTTATATAGCGCTACTTTCATGCTTATAGCATGCTCAGAGCGCTTTTGGTCCAATCTCATTTTTGGACCGGTTAGGGTGAGGGGGGGGGGGGGGTATCTAGGAGTTGGTTTTCCGTGCTGCCTTTAGGCGCTCAGTAAACACAACTCTGCCCAAGTGGGGTGTCGAACCTCGAGCCCTAGGTAGCCAAGACAAGCTAAGTTCAAGCGCACTTGACATCTCGACCACGATGACTCTCTAATTGTTATTGAACAATAAACAATAATCAAAGTCAGAAACTCGTACAGATCTACTTAATATTGATCTGTAGCAAGTAATTCACTACTAAGTTTTTATTTCCACAACCCGCATCAACCGGCACCTTCGACATGGCGGTCACGCATCAACAGACCTAGCCCCGTCCAACTGTCGTTCTCCCGTCTTGACCTCACGCTACCTCGCTAGGCTGACCCGTTCAGCTACTGGGCAGTGACAGGACAGTGGCGTAAGTGAAGAGGGACACTCATAATCCACAACAAACGCACGCACACTCAAATTCTTTCACACCTTAGTAAGTGAGAGACGGACCGCGGAAGTCAAGGGACCACTGTATCTGTTAACAAACATAATGTAGACTGAAGGCGCTGGGATAACATAACAAAAAAAAAACAAGAGTTCAAATGTCAAAATGATCTAAAAAAAAATAGGTTGTGTTATTTCAATTGAATATTTTGTTACGTAACAAATCTTCACGCCAACCTTCCTCTTTGTAACGAATCGTTACAAATGTGTAAACCCCCACTCCCCCCCCCCTTATTAAAAAAATGTTTCCCCTTTCAGAACTTGCGATCTATGGGGCAAATGATGTTATTAAGGTCATCTGTTTCTATGGCCAACGGTTAACAAGGGTGTCATGTGGCCAGCACAAAGACCAACCGCCTTTACTCTCCCCAACTAAAGTCAGGTACCCATTAGAGTTGAGTGGATTCAGGGCGCCCTAAGAATCCCGAAATTCAAAATCCCAGTCTTCACCGAGATTCGAACCCATGACCCTAGGTTCGGAAGCCGAGTGCTTAACCACTCAGCCGACGTGCACCCTCCCCCCTTTTAGCAGTTACGTAATATCCGGACGTTCACAAACGTAGTTTAAAAAAAAAAGATTTCTACGTAAGCCCAAACAAACAAACAAACAAATAAAGTGAGACCTACATGAACAAATACATTGTAACAAATGCATTGTAATTTTAGTTTCTGTTACATAATATCAATGTTTACAAGTCCGGTTTATTAATTAAAGAAAAAGTTAAATGTCTACAATATTTTTAATGTATGTTTGTGAGTAGGCAACTCACTTATTCTCTCCTTGACGCAATTGTCGTCCCAACAGCACCCAACGTATACATGTGAGCAGTGGCGTAGCTAGGGATTTGCCATCATTTGAAGGCCCAGGGGCTTGACCTTTTTAGGGGGCCACTGCATTTTGACATTAGATATCATGAAATGAGATAATGGTGTAATATTTAATATTTAATCTAAAAAAAAAAAAAATTTCGAACACTCATTTGGGCCCCTCCCCTCCTTTTTTACTGATGCAACCTTGAGAAAAGGAGGGCGGATGGTTTGGTTGTGTATGCTGAATAGGTTCTGATGGGATCACGATGTGGTTCACCTAATAAATATGTGGTTTAAAGCTACATCACCTTCACCTAACCTTAGTCTGTTGGATCGTTGGGGCACCACACAAGATCTGTTGACCGTCTTTCTCCATTCCTTTTCGTCTTTTGCCTTAGATAAAATCTCTTTCAATGACAGGCCTGTACATACTTTTATGTTGTCCTCCCATCGCTTTCTCTGTCTGCCTCTTCTTCTTTTACCTGGTACTGTTCCCTTTGCGAACTATAAATACCTTGTAATATGGCTATTGTGTAATATTTATGTTTAAACCCTAATCCCTTGTGTGAAGCGTGGTCGAGAGGTTAAGTACGCTTGAACTTGGCTTGCCTTGGATACATATGAAGGGGCTAGAGGTTCGACACCCGACTCAAGCAAGTTGTGTTTACTGAGCGTCTAAAGGCAACACGGTAAACATTCTCCCAGATACAACTCGTCCACAAATGAGATTGGACCAAAGCGCTCTGAGCATACTATAAGCATGAACGTAGCGCTATATAAAAGCTATAAATTATAATTAGTATTTTTTAGTTATTACATTTAAACGTTTTCAAGAGATCTCTATTTGACTTGTTTTTCTAGATACATTTATGTTGAAAGATGTCTAGATTTAGATACAAAAGTTTGATTCAGTTTTTTTGTTTCAAATAAGCTAGTTCAAGTTTATATCAAGCTATACGTTAAAAATAGGATACGCCTACATCGGTGAAGTTGTACTAGATGTTTGGGGCTACATCCGAACAACCGAGTGTCCACATGAAATTATGTTGTTGACTAGCCGAATTCTTGTTGAGAATTCTCGTTAAATGTAAATTTGAAAGGTGACTACAATTTAAAAAACAACAACTTACAAATAAAAAAAAAATAAAAAAATTTTTTTTTATCCAGTTGACACACACACTTACACGCACATTCCATATAAATACTAAGATTTGTGGACATTGATATACTAATCATTATTCGCATTAATCTCATCTTTGTTGTTGTTGTTTTATTATTCTACAGAACCAAATTATTCTAAAGTTTAATGATTTTATTAGTTTATCAATACAGTAATTTGTACACTAGATACACACATAAAAATATCGTGCTATTTTAAATATGCCTCCATTTTATAAAAATAGCAAAAAATAGCAAAAAAAAACCCATATTACTCATGAAGATTTTTTTTTAAACATGGAAAAAGTATCCGAAAAATAATTTGGTCTTATAATAATTTTTTTTTTAAATTTAAATTGTTTCTAAGTAGCCAACCTGGCCAACAATTCACTGAACAATAGTAGCACACAAACTTATCAGCCACGATTAGAATCCTAATAAACAAAATTATTTCATGATAAAAATATGTATTTTTAAAAAGGAGATACAAGATATCTTTTAGAAAAACAAACAGGCACAAAAACTCCTTTGGTACCCTGGCAATGAAATCATTCAATATAATCAATCCATAGACTTATATATACTATATACTTTATCTAGACTGGCCATGGAGATTTTTTAACACTACAAAAAATGTGAAAAATGTTTTAGAAAGTTGGATCAAGGCGTTGTTTTGTAAAGTAGTTAAAAGAAGCTATGCAATTTTTTTTCCACTCTAACCTATGTAACATATAATTTTATTTTTAGATCTAGATCTAGTAATTGAACATCTAAAGTAATAGTACTCTTGTCTCATTTTTTTTTTCTTTCAATTTTAGATATATAATCTAGAAAGATCTAGGTAATCAATCTATTTAAATGTACATAAAATGATTTAAATCAACATGAATTATTTCCATCTAGGATTTTTGAAACATTATCTCAATGGAAACAAACAGAAAATGTATTTGTTTCATATATTTGCGTGAATATCCGAGAAATAATTTTGCATTATTTCTAAACTTTGAAAACTAAAGATTATTACTTTTCTAAGACAGAAGAGATTGATTGGGGCGACTCCCCTTAGAGCAGGGGTTCTCAACTCGTGGGCGCGACCCCTTTGGGGGTCGATTAGCAATCTTGCATGGGTCGCCTAAGAACAACAAATTATTTCTTGTTGTAAAGCTGATAGAATCAAGAAATCCAGGCTATAGAATTGATGGCGATTTTAAAGACGAGTTTCTTCCTTTGTAAACCTGTTGAAGGACAACTACAGCACCTGATGTGATTGACATTTTGTGAAAAGAATAAAATCTAAATAAAAATAGAATTATATAGTGTTCCGTGATTGAACATACAGCTTTGGGCAATTCATAATTAGTTATTTAGGTTTTGATAACGATGTTATTCAAAGAGAGACGTGATTTTACTTTTTGGGGGTCGCCGCATAGTGTGGAATTGCAAAAAGGGGTCGCAGTACTAAAAACATTGAGAATCGCTGCATTAGAACCTGAAAAAAGAGTTTACGTACATACAAATGTATATATGTATAGGTCTGTGAATCGATCAATTGAGGATAAGAATTTAGTTCCGGTTTCCAGTCTAGATATCGTTGAAGGCTATGGTGTAATCAATCTCTCCGGTAAATGTATTGTTATAAACCTGGTGGTGGCACAGATAGGGGTAGTGGTGTGTGTGTAGTCGGCCGACACAAATCGCCCCAGGCCAGCGCTAGACGAGCGGTCAGCCGTGACGAGTTACGTCGGTCAGCCGAGACGAGTGTCAACATGAAGGTTCGGGAAGGATCGACGTCGTGAACAAAGCTCAATAGCGTCACGAGAGTTGTAGTCATCTGACCACCTAGAAACGTCGAGCGGCGTTCTGTCCGGTTCGAGAAGGCCAGTAGGGACCCTATATAAGAGCAGAGGTGTTGCAGTCAGGTCGGTCGAGAAAAGGGGCTTAATACAGCGAGGTTGAGAGCCCGGTTTACTACAGTCCGGTCGACTACAGCACAGTTCAGCGGTGTGGTTCTGTACGGAGCATTACGACGGTTCAGTGCGGAGTACTGTCAAGTACAGTTGAGACGAACGGCGTCTTGATCTTGGTCTGCGATCGAGTCCGACACAACGAGCCTAGTGTGTGAAGTCAGTCCTGAACTGTTGAACCCAGTGCAAGCCCGGAACGAGACGGGAAGGCCAGTGCAAGAGTTGATACGGCGGTACGGTGTTATCAGAGAGATATTTGTACAGTGTACGTGCTGCCAATTGTACAGTATTGGCTGTTATTTATTCAACCATTAAAGTGTTACGTTACTTTGGAGCCCTGAGTTGTCAAGTTCTTTAAGTTGGTGGTGTATGGTGCAGTTTGCAGAGAGCCTGGATAATGAGATCCGTAACAGTATATTACATTTTACGTTTCACAGTAGCTTGTGTGAGTGTAGGTTTTCTGTCTATAGTTATAATGTATTTTTATATTGAGCCAATTGTGGGATAAATGTCCTCATAAATAATGAATATTATTATTATTTTATTTTACGTAGTCATGTAAATAGTTGATATAGTGTATGTTGTAGGATGGGACTAACTTTGTTGTCTACTTGTTGTGATATCATTAGTTCGTTTATGTTTGTTTGAGTGGAGTTGTGGCCCTTGGATTGTTCTGTTGCTCGAAGCCTAAGTTTTAGAATCATAAGTACGAGGAAGTTTTCTAGTTTGTAGTGGTTAATTCAGTAGGTGATTTAGTGGGTAATTCAACAGGTGAGTGTAGTGGGTAATTCAGTAGGTGATTGTAGTGGGTAATTCAGTAGGTGATTGTAGTGGGTAGTTAAGTAGGTGATTGTAAAGGGTTATTCTGTTGTAATTGTAGTGGGTAGTTAAGTAAGTGATTATAGTGGATAGTTCAGTAGGTGACTGTAAAGGGTAATTCTGTTGTGATTGTAGTGGGTAGTTCAGTAGGTGATTGTAAAGGGTAATTCTCTATGTGATTGTAGTGGGTAATTCAGTAGGTGATTGTAGAGGGTAGTTAAGTAGGTGATTGTAATAGGTAGTTCAGTAGGTGATTGTAGAGGGTAATTCTGTATGTGATTCTAGTAGGGAGCTCAGAATGTGATTGTAGTTAGGTATTATTTAGTAGTTTAGCAAGTGATTGTCTTTCTTGTAGTTTAATTTGGTTATATAAGATTTATATTTATTCTTTATTCATTTATACCTGATGTTTGCTCGACTCATTGATAGGCAGAGCCCTGTTTGTCCATGAAGCCAATGTCAGAATGAGCTCACATAGTTTAAATATGTTTTCAGTTTACAAATTCGGAACTCTTTCAGAATTAAAAAATAAATAATTTAATTTTTCGTACAAAAAAAATGGCTGTCTTTTATGTCAATATATACAATAAACTGCATAGGAAGCTAATATGGAGTCACAAGTTATATCAATTTAAAAAGATCAATAATAAATTACTTGCATGATTATGTATGAATCACCTTGTTATCCACAATACTGGCCATGCAATATGTACATATTTAAATGTTCATTACTATATGTTGGGATTTAATTGTAGTTGTAGCAACCTATAACTTCTAGTGACATTTGTTTTATATACCTCGGAGCCATTGTCTCAAAAGCAAACCCGATCTTCTAGCCTGAATAGCACAGACCACAGCAGTACTCGCAAGACTCGAAACAATAGGGTAAGACAAAGGCACAGCCCTCAATAACAAAGTCAGACTGATGCGTTCCCTGGTCATGGTCACATTCTTATGTGCTTGCAAGACTTGGAGGCTGACTGCAGAGCTAGAGAGGAGGATTCTAGCAATGGAATTGAGATGCTACAGAAGAATCCTAGGTATCACATTTAAAGACCGCAACACAAACGAAGAGATTAGAGACAAGGGTTACTGCAGCAATTGGAACCCATGATGACCTGCTAACTATTGTTAAAACACGGATACCAAACCTCTATGGCCATATTACAAGGTCTTCTGGACTTGCAAAGACCATCCTTCACGGAGCAGTAACAAGAAAAAGAGGAAGAGGCAGACAGAGAAAGCGATGGGAAGAAATCATAAAAGAATGGACGGGCCTGCCATTTATAGATGTTCTATCCAAGTCAAAAGACTGAGGAATGTAGGATGTCTGTACGTTTTGTTAAGTGCCCCATCGGTCCAACAGACTAAATGAATTATCTTAAGAAATGTCCATTATTGTATATCAATATTTTATGCAGGCGGGTGATCAAAGCTTAAAATGGTCTTAATAGTGAAAGCAGAAGGTTTGGTTCAATATAGTTCAATTAAAATGTTTTTAATTAATAAAATATTACAGACCGTTAAATAGTATAACCCCTTCTTCAGATCATTGGCCTTAAAATTAATCACTTGGATGTATAACTAAACAATCTCCCTTACATAATTTTTTTTTTAGATTGCAGTTTGGCCATGCTAGCACAATCATACAACATATGAACGCTTTCATGCTTCTGTTTCCTGTATGACAACAATTGAGACAGATTATGTCAATGTATTATAGCGTTTGACACTAAAACATCGGAGCTTTTGTCAGCGTCGTCATTGGGCGTTAATTACTCAAAGTGAAATGCGGTTGAAACAAATGAGTTTAAATGTTTTTATAAAGATCACATGATAATACATTTCTTCTTCGGAGGCTCTACCAGGGCCTCGTGCTGTGGTTGTAGAGGGTCATCTACAGGGTCCAGTGTGTGTGGGTAGTGGTCGTCCATGTCGCCAGGGGTGGGCAATCTCTTCCGATCAGGCATTTGTTTGAAGTCATCGTTCGGATATCCTAGAGAAATAAAAAGCTAAGTATCAGAACTAATCAATATTCTGAAAACGATGCTTTAATGGGTAGAAACTATAAGAGCTCAAATTAACATATCAGTCTATAACTGATATCTTATCTTATTCTTATCTTATAGATTACAGACGTTACTTCAAAAGAGAAGATAATTTCGTCCTAATTTCATGTGTCAAACTAGTAATGCATGTCAATCAATGACTTAAACTTTGCTAAGTCGTTGGTTTTCCTGGCTGATTCAGGCAACCCACTCCATTCTCTAATGGAATTAGGGAAGAAAGAGCACTTGAACAAATTTGTTCTGGCATACAGAATAATAAATGTGCCTCTATCTTTGTGTATTTCATTAGGTTTTGTTTTTCTATTAGTAAACTATGGCTTAATGTTTTATGTGTAGCCTAATTGCTACTTAAATTTTTATTCTTCTGTTCTGAAGTGTCTCTAATTTTAATGGTGCTACTCTAATCAAATTGGAATATTCGTTTTATATAAATCTCACTGCTCTATTCTAGTTTCTTTGTGTTTTCTTGAGTTGGGGGATCCAAGAGAATACATATAATGTTTCAGAGTGTCAGGTAGATTATATTGTGCGACTTACTTTCTTTCCAGAAACCAAATAAAAATCCTGGGCCTGGAGCTTCAGGTTCTCTGTAATAAAACATAGCTTTCTTTGTGAGTGACGAATTCAAAATGAATCAAATATTTTCTAAGCAATTGATCACAAATCAATGTTATAGATCACATATTTATTTTTTACATATTGAATAGCATGACTATTTCTATAAGTTTCTTGATTATTAATGATAATAATGTTGATATTAATAATGATATCAATATCAGTAATAATATCATTGGCCTGCTTTACTTACTCTGGTTCTTGTGGTGGCGGCGGCGCCTTTTGTAGGGGCGGGCGTCGTTCTACTTTTGGAGTGACAACACTATCAGGGATAACAAACAAAAATATAATGAGAACACTCTGACACCGAAATGACATTTTAAAAAATACTATTTATGTACTTATTGTTATTTGGAATAAAATCTGGGATTAATCTCTAGATGCTATAATCCAGGATTCAGATTTCAAGTTATCTAGAGAGTTGAGTCATAGACTCTTGAAACTCTAGGCCAACGCTAGTTCCCTTTCCACCATCCCTTAGAACAAATGTTCTGTCTGGAAGAGGTCCAAGCAGTTATAACACAACTATCAATTATCAGTGGCTCAAAACCCACTACGATAGACACAAGACCGAAGGCCGAGCACACTGTGGACATCCACAATTTTCCTTTAATACCACCCTGTGGGATTCCGCCACTTATGTCTCTCTCTTGAGGAGTGGCATGTGGATAACGACAAAGGTTGGTGGTGCTCTCTTTCAATCCCCGACCAGTGCAATAAACTTAGTTGATAGGTACTCCATAGAGAATCATGTTTTCTTAGCGTATAAATCTAAGCGTCAATAGGAATGGCTATGCTAACACGGAATAACACTATAAAACCAATGGATCTCAAGATATTGAGTTGATGGCACTTGGTGAGGACGAAAGAAAGACTCTGACCATGTGTCATCCAGCATGTGGTTCTCACAGGGTTCGCACGCTGCACTGGCACGGTTCTGTACCAAGGGCAAACTGGGTATCAAAATCGGCCCGGGCATTACCATATAAACCGGCCCACAAATGGCATGTCATATATTTTCGGTGGAGGGGGGGATTTTTACCCCACTCCGCAATTTATATATATATTAGTGTGCGTGTATATGTAATTAATCTTCTGATCTTTCATTCTTTCAAACGTTTTTTCTACCCTAGAATACTGTCTTCTTATAATTAGTGGAAAGACAGTACACACCACCAGTGGATAGCTAGGGAGTCCGGGGGAGAGCAGTGCTGTGAGCTCGCCCAGTGGCCCCGGAACCAAGCATTATTTCCGTTATTTTAAGCTTTAAAAATGCATATTCTGAGGTATCTACAATACAATTAGCCTGCTACTCTTCCGCTAAAAAAATTCCAAAACCAAATCTGCTATTCAATGGAGTCCAGCGGCTGGTAGAAAATGGTAAACGGCTTTAGTTTGTGTATTGGAGGGGGAAGGGAAACCACAAAACCACTTTTAGCTACGCTCATGAAATTTGTTGACCGTAGTTTGCTTAAGTTTGCTGCACTGGGCCAGTAAGTAAAGTTTCCCTTTCAGACAATGAGGTCTGAGGCTAGTGATGGTTTGAAGACCCTCCCCTCCCGGCTACGCCCATGTGTTATATTATAGGTGTAAGCCTAATTCTCTTCAAAATATATAAAGTTTGATAACGCATCGATAACTCGATCTATGCATTCGTAGGATTACATAATGCATTCTATTTATACATGTATGTAGTCTGAAAACTATAAACAATACAAGAGCAGCCTAATGAGTTTGAAGCGTTTTGGTATTACTTATAGATTACAGACGTTTCTTAAAAAAATAAGATGGTTACGTCTTACGCATTTCATGTGTCAATCTAGTCATGCATATTGATCTGTGACTTAAAATATGCTAAATCATTGGTTTTCCTGGCTGACTCAGGCAACCCATTGAATTAAAAGATAAGAGAAAGCAGAACGGTTAGAGAGGCACTTACTTAATGTGAAAAGCTCTTGCTTCTTCCAAGTACATTCTCAAAAACGCGATTAGTTTAAAAATATACCATGACCCATTATTTAAAATATAAAATAATCTCCTTTCATTAAATATCGGATGTGACAGCGCTATATAAATTATTGTAATTATTGTAATAATTTTCCTCATTAATAATAATAATAATAATAATCTTTATTGTCCGTATGGAAATTTGTCTTACAATTTGTGCATTACACCAAACAAAAAAAAACATTATAACTATAAGAAACCAAAGTGACTTCATACTAAGCATAAGTTTGCCATTAATTATATCTTATCTTATCTTATACTTAGACGTTACTTCAAAAAAGAAGATGATTACGTCCTACGCGTCATGCATTTAGTCATGCATATTAACCAATGACTTAAATGCTGCCAAGTCACTGGTTTTCCTTGCTAGCTCAGGCAACCCATTCCATGCTCTAATAGCACTAGGGAAGAAGGAGTATTTGTACAAATTTGTCCTAGCATATGGGACGAGGAATGTGCCTTTATCTTTGTGTCTTTCAGAGTATTTTATTAAATTTTGTTTTTGTATTTGAAGATTATGGTTCAGTGTTTTATGTATAATTGCTACTTTACTTTTGAGTCTTCTGTCATAAAGGCTTTATAATAGTAGAAGAATTTATTTAGATCTAGATTTATTTTTTAATTAAATAATTTTTTTGTAAGTCTTAAGTGTAGTATTTTTAGATCTATGTTATCAAAAATAAACAAAAAGAAACTTACTTTTTCTTTTCAAATCGCAGAAAGTAGAGCTTTATACCCATATTGAGCTGTGAATAAATTGGGTGGCTTGCAATTTCGCGGCTGTGTGTATGTGTTCAAGTTCATTTCTATTAAGTATTGTTCAAGAGCTCATTGTCGCGCCTCTTTTTTTTGCTGCGTTATATCAATGTTTTCTAACTTAACCTCTCTCATCCCTCTTTTTGGTTAAATTTCATTAGAACCATTAAAAGACGGGGAAGGGAAGGAGAAAAAAGAATGTGAGTGCCATCAAAGGTCCATGCCGACCAGCAAAATGATTTGGCCAAACACAACCTCGAAGACATCAAAGCAGTCCATGCCGCTCGTGCATAGCAGAAAGTACGATCTAACGTTTTGCAAATGATAAGTACAGTGTAGCCTATGTTGTTTTTTTTGTGTGTGTGTTGTTGTTTTTTTAATATTTCAAACAATATTAATTGTAATAAGAATTTAAAAAAAAAAAAAAGAAAACGTGTTCGGGCCTTTGTGTCTTGCTGCTGTAGCAATGAAATTTTTTTTTCTTTGGTCGCGACCAGACCGGCCCATTTGGTACCGGCCCACCGGGCATTTGCCCGTTTGCCCATATAGCCAGTCCGCCCCTTTTCTGTACCGTTAGAGTATAGGGATAGGAAGGACTCCATCGTGGTGAATGGGCAAATACAATCATCATCTAAAGATCTAATCGACACGCAACCTTTGAAGAAAGGAGTTGCTGGCCACTACCTTCTGGTCAATAGTCTCACGGGCTACTCACAAAGGGTTAAACCACTACATCTATCACCTGACTGATATTCGATTTACTGTTGACTTGATTAGTAAGAAGAGTACGTTGACCTTTCTAAAATGTGTTCCTAGGTGTGAAGCAAGTGTTGCTAGACTATAACATGACTGACATCGTGGGGGGAGGGGGGGGGGGAACTCTTAAAAGCAGGCTACTTCTAATGTGACGTTAGATGTGAATGCTCCATAAATTGGTATTTCAATACTCTAAACCTTGGTTTCATCACAACATACGTTTATTACATATATCGACCTTTCAAATAGTTAGTTAATTAGCTACAATTAAAAAACAAACGTTTAAACAGTCTACATGTGTCTATTTACCTTTCATAGCGATGGCTCTCTATTACCCACAGAGTAGATAGTGTCGTGGGTATAGCTTTATATTGCCTTCAGTTGATATTACATACTATTATATCTAGCTTTACATAAACTAAATATTACCGAGGTTTTGGTCTAGCCTTACATTGCCTAAACTAAATCTTACAGAGGTTTTGGCCTAGCCTTACATTGCCTAAACTAAATCTTACTGAGGTTTGGGTCTAGCTGCCTAACTAAATCTTACAGAGGTTTTTGTCTAGCTTTACATTGCCTAAACTAAATCTTACTGAGGTTTTGGTCTAGCCTTAAATTGCCTAAACTAAATCTTACCGAGGCTTTGGCCTAGCTTTACATTGCCTAAACTAAGTCTTACCGAGGCTTTGGCCTAGCTTTACATTGCCTACAGTTGAGCTTCTTACACCCGTGTAAACAAAGACTGCCGTACTTCCACAACATGTAACTTAGCAGTCCCAACATGGCGGCACCCAGCAAGGCCGCTAGGATAATCCACCACAAGTTATCCTGTAATCAAAATTCAATGTTTGATGAACGCTTTAGAAAGTACTTTCATCACCTTTAAACACAGTTGATTTAAACACATTACATTTTAACAGAGTACATTTAAACATATTACATTTAAACACAGTACATTTAAACACATTACATTTAACCACATTACAGTTAAACACAATACATTTAAACACATTACAGTTAAATACAATACATTTAAACACATTACATTTAAACACAATACATTTAAACACATTACATTTAAATACAGTACATTTAAACACATTACATTTAGACACAGTACACATTACAGTTAAAAACGTCAATTTTAGTCATGTAACATTTCAACAAATTGCTTATGAAAAATAAAATTCCTCATCTGTCACTTATGATGATACTTACAACTGATTTGGTGACCAGTGGTGCTGCTGTCGTCGTTGTGGTCGTCGTGGTGGTGACAGTGACAACTGGTGCTGCAGTAACTGGAGGGGGCGTAGTTGGACAAGGCTGGAGATAATGGACAACAGGTTATACTACATTTCCACATTGAATTTACAGATTGAAAATAGTTTTGGCCTAATTAGCACATTTGGTGGAAAATTTAGAGCATTTTATGGCACATTTAGCCCCTTTTGAAGCAATTTTGGTTGGGTAAATTCCATAGCCATAACCGTGATCCGTAAAATGAGGCAATGGTCTATACTAGAAAAACATAGATTACTTCTAGATTGTAACTTTTTTCCCTCCTAGTAAGACACATGAGGATAGAGGAACACGTTTTTTTGTGTGACTAGAGAAATAGAAATATTTCTTTATTTCCTGATCAGAGCAACTAAACGCTTAGATTTCAAGGGGATTCTATACATTGCCTTTTGGTTTGGAAGCCAAGTGCTCTGAACTCAGAGCTCTCTCAAGGCATGTAGAATCAAGTGGGGGAAAAGCTGGCCCTTGACTGTTCCCTAGGGCGTGGTGCCTTCTGTTTTGTGTGCCATTGTATCAATTGTTTACGTCAGTGATGCCCAAAATACGCCCCGCGGGCCAGATACGGCCCACGACGATCTTCCATCCGGCCCGCCGAAACGTCGGCTCAAAATATAGGAAATGCCCCCCCCCCCCAAAATGTATCTTTACCTACGTTAGGGCCCTCACTTTTTCTAATGAATAACTACCTAGGGGTTTAACATTTGTAAAATGTTTGTAAAATGTTTTACATAATTCGGATGTTCCTTCAGAGTTGAAGATAGTTTACTTCCTAGTCCAAACCTCCCGCAGGACGACGGGGGATGGGAGCGGGCAGGGTTTGCACCCTTGACCATCGATAAATCCGAAAGACAGTCCAGCGCGCAAACCGTTTGACCAGGCAGCCATCATTTGTGCGTTCATAAAATAGGACTATAGAATCTACTAGGATAAGTGAACGGATCTTTAATTTTTTGTAGAACATGATACCATTTCTAGTCAACATGTTTGTGTTTATAAAGAGAGTCTGGCTTTTTTAAAAAAACAAAAAACAACAAAATATAAACAGAACTTACGCCATTTTTTTAAGTATAAAAAGAAAATTTAAATATCGCAATAATTCAATGTAAGTACTAGATCCTCGGGTTTGAAATAAAATAGTTTCAAATCAATTTCATTAAGTTTTTGAATCTTTTCCATTATGTGGCCCTCGACATTAATGTTGGAAATTAAAATGGCCCGCAGATTGAATTAGGTTGGTCCTCACTGACTTATGTTACAGGAGCAGCGTGCCTGCAGAAGTAAGAGACTCAGACGTTTTCGGGACACGGAAACATTTGGAAACGCGTTTCCCCTTTCAGACCTTGCGATCTATGGGGGGCAGGTGATGTAAAATGTAAAGCTCATCTGATTCTGTTAACTAGGGTTTCATGTGGCGAGTACAACGACCAACCGCTTTTACCTTTCCCCAACTAATTGCAAGTACCTATTTAACATCCCAGTCTTCATCAGAATTCGAACCAAAGACCTCCAGTTCGGAAGCCAAGCGCTTTACCGTTCAGCCATCGTATGACTTTTTAACACCACCATGGACCACCAGAAGACGTCCTCTAAAAGAAACAAATTGAGAGCTCTTACCAAGGCCGCGGGACACACAATGCATACCCAAAGAAAAGCCATTTTATAAAGACAGGCGCAGAAGACAAAAAAAAAAAACTTAAATAGGTTGCCTGTATGTAACGGCTTTGTCCATAGCTATAGGCCACAGCTGTATGTCACAGCTATATGCCATAGATAAAGGCCACAGCTGTATGTCACAGCTATATGTCATAGATATAGGCCACATCTGTATGTCACAGCTATATGTCATAGATATAGGCCACAGTTGTGTGTCACAGCTATATGTCATAGCTATAGGCCGCAGCTGTCTGTCACAGCTATATGTCATAGCTATGTCACATACTATTGTAAAACACTAAACTCATTTATGCACATTTACAAAGTATTTTCTTATATTAACAAAATACTATCATACACTTGTGTAATAACGAAATAAGATACTAGCACACGAATAACATTAACAAAACATTAAATTACAGTATTAATATTCGTACAATAATAACACACTTTAAATGACAAACAGAACATGGTGAAAACATCATGGTGAACACATCTAGACTTACCGTAAACCGGACACTGATAACTGCTGGATTCACGCTCCGTAACGGTCCTGGTGTCTGACCACGGTCATAGGCGTAGGCGTTGAATGTGACCACAGACCCCGCAGGTAAAGCTTGGACGACTACCACCTCACCTCCGGTTCCGACCTTGACACTGCCACCGGAACCTCTGGAGGAAAAAAAATAAGTATTGATAATAATCGCAATGTCTTCAATTCTGAAGATTAACGAGGAGTGACCAAGAAGAGGGGACTTTGTTGTAAAATGTTCTACATGTTTCGGATGTTCCTTCAGACTTGAAAATAGTTTACTTCCTAGTCCAAATCTCCCGCAGGACGACGGGGGATGGGAGCGGGCAGGATTTGAACCCTCGACCATCGATAAATCCGAACGACAGTCCAGCGCGCAAACCGCAAGACCAGGCGCACAGCCATGTCACCCTTAAGAAGCAAGTCAAAGGACTAATGATGATAATAAATACAAGCTTTAAATATGAAATTGGAGAGCTTTCACAAAGGGTTAGGATTACGGTACACTAGGCATACAACGGTATATAATTAACAGATCTTTTTTCATTTAAATTACATTGTGAGATATTTCGTTACACCAATCAACTTACTCGTAATAGATGACGTTATTCTGTTCACGTGACGAGTCTCTGTCAGTGGCTGTGATTGTACCAAGCTTTGCCCCTGTAAATAAAATATTTAAGCTTTGAAGAAGTGCAGTAGCCTACACTATAGATTAATTAGGGATAATACACATATACCCACCAATAAGAACGCCTTGAAACAGTCATTAACAGTCATTAAACCAATTTTCTTCTTCCTCGTTCTCATTGTTATGTTGAAGCTTTCAGATGACTAGACCAATACATGAGATGAACTGCGCAGTGGTTTCCAAATCAGGGAGCTCTCCATATAATTTTATTTCTATTGGGGTGTTTTGGGGCCAGTGTCTTGTACGGGCCTCTTGGTAAAGAGAGCCGCTTTGGAGGACATGGTCAGCATTCTCTGGTGACACTCCACTGGGCAGATTTCACTAGTTCCAATTTTGACCCCAATAGAAAGAAAACTATATGGAATGGGGAGGAGGCGCGGTGGCTGAGCGGTAAAGCGCTTGGCTTCCGAACCGGGGACCGGGGTTCTCCACTGGTGAAGACTGGGATTTTTAATCTCTGAGTCCACCCAGCTTTAATGGGTAGGCCTACCTGACATTAGCTAGGGAAAAGTAAAGGCGGTTGGTTGTTGTGCTGGCCACATGACACCCTCGTTAACCGTAGGCCACAGAAACAGATGACCTTTACATCATCTGCCCTATAGACCACAAGGTCTGAAAGGGGAACTTTACTTACTTTACAAGGAATGGGGAATAAAGTGGAAACAAAAATCGGTCCATAATAATTTTTCCCTAGGGCGTGGGGTGTCATGAAGCAAAGATAAATATAGGCGGCTGCAAATAAACTAATGGTTATAGTTGGCGGCAGATAAACAGCTGATTATAGGCGGCAGCAGACACAAACACAAGACATTTCTAGAGCAAATGCTGACAATGCAGCGATCACAGCCATCTTCCAGTGCATAGGAAATAAAATTGTTTATCTTCAAACGCGAATGAGAAGCTTGCGATTAGATTTTGTAATTGAATGCACTGTTCATAGTGTAAATATTAATCTTTTACCCGTATATGGGACAATGATTTATAGGACTAGAATTGGTGACTTCAATGTGAATATTCATCACATATATAGGATTTTTTTGCACCCTCTTAAAATTACAGAAAAAAAAGACAAGAAGAAAAGTATTTGATTATTTTTTTACATATTCAAACATTAATGTTGTTGTCTTTTTAACTCTTTCTCTACGTTATTATTTACCACATTCAGGGGGAATCAACGTTGGTATCGTCAGTTCGGAGAGAAAGAGTTAACAATAAGAAATTGGGAACATGAAAACGAGATGTGATACTTGCCTTTGTGTTATTTCTAACTGTGCATTATAGTCTCATGTGACAGGTTTTACCAGTTAAAGTAAAGTTCCCCTTTTAGACCTTGCGGTCTTCATGGTAGATGATGTTAAGGTCCTCTGTTTCTTTGGCTATCGGTTAACAAGCAGGGTGTCACGTGACCAGCACAACAATCAGCAGCCTTTACTTTCCCCAACTAAAGTCAGGTATCTATTAGAGTTGGGTGGACTCAGGGGGTACTAAAAATCACGGTATTCAAAATACCAGTCTTCACGGAGATTCGAACCCAGAACCCCTGGTTCAGAATCCTAGCGCCTAACCACTCTGCCGCCAGTCTGCTTCACATATAGCAGTCTACTAATATTTAAGTAAAAGTAACAACAGTCCCACCTCCTTCCCCTTCCCTTACCCGCCGCTGTACATTCTGTGGCGGCATAGGTGTACGCCTGCTGTTGGTCAAAGATGGGTGCGTTGTCGTTACAGTCCAGGAAAGTGACCCCAACAGTTGCAGTGCTGGAGAGTCCGCCCTTGTCTGTCACCTAGCAACAAAGCAAAAGTCTAAGTAAAAGGAATTTTTACAAATCAAACAAGAACATAAAACTCAAACGCTATTTAACTTTAGTTAGGCCAATAGTAGAATATGCATCCTCTGTTTGGGACCCCTCAACTCAAGAAAACATTAAGAAACTGGAACAGATACAAAATAGAGAAGTGAGATTTATAACAAAAATATTATTATTATTATTATTATAGCTTTTATGTAGCGCTACTTTCATGCTTATAGCATGCTCAGAGCGCTTTTGGTCCAATCTCATTTGTGGACCAGTGAGGGGGGGGGGGGGAGAGGGGGTATCTAGGAGTTGGTTTTCCGTGCTGCCTTTTGGCGCTCAGTAAACACAACTCTGCCCGAGTAGGGTGTCGAACCTCGAGCCTCTTCTAGGCTCACTTGGCCTTTCGACCACGCTTCCCATTTGATTAGAGTAAAATCACTAAACATAGACACAGTACGGAAGAATAAAAAGTAAACAGTGAACCATAACTTACAAATATAAAAAAAACAAAAAAAACCTAATAAATAACTCAGAAAGACACAAAGATAGAGGCACATTTCTTATTCCATACGCTAGAACGAAGGCATACAAGTGCTCCTTCTTCCCTAGAAGCCTGCCATTAGAGAATGGAATGGGTTCCCTGAAACAGCCAGGGGAACTAACGACTTAGCAGAGTTTAAGTCATTGATTAACAGGCATGACTTCCGAGTGACACATGAAATTGGTAAGGCGTAAATTATCTTCTTTTTTTTTTGAAGTAACGTCTGTAATGTATAAGATAAGAAGATAAGATAAACAGATCAATCAAGCCAGACAGTAGCTTCAACGTATGTTAAATGTATTATTTCAACTAGTATATGAGCTGAAAACGAATACTCTTGGTTTGGAACTGGGAGCTGTGGAGATTCTAGCTACGAAAGAGACAGAAACACGTCACTATCACACGCGTTGAACCGAGACCCATCGTTACAGAAGACCTCACCACTGACCTGTGACGTCACAACTTGTGGACTGGAGACCAATAGGTTGTTGCCACGTCTTGTAGGCCTGTGACGTAGCAACACGCTATCAGTAAAAAAAAAAAAAAAAAAAACGCCCACAGGTTGTGACGTTGCAGGTCAGTGTTCAGGCCTTCCATAACGATTGGTCTTGATTTAACTGACCAACTGGGAAAAAAATGCGTTACCAGGACTGTGTAAGTGACCGTGGAGGTCATGGCACCTTTGTCCACGTCGTAATCAATCAAAGTCTTCAGCCAACCCGTGTTCCTGTTGATGCCGAAACGTCCATTCGTGTTGGACATGGTCGAACTGAGTGACCAGGTCTGAGTGTCCGGCGTGTCAGGGTCGACAGCTGTGTAGCCTGGGTCGAACTCTTGCTGCAATGTTACACGTAATATAACGCTATTTTGTGAGCCATACTATTGATCAATCTGTCTCTATAAGTTTAACACATTTTAATAAGAAAACATAGAAAGACATCCCGCTTTTTAAAATTAACCAGATCCTCAAGTGAAAAAGTCCTCTTTGCCTCTGGAGCCAAACATATTTATTTACTCATTTCATCAAATCAAATATTGTGACATAACTAGATACGGATTATTTACATAAAAAAAAATAGAACATAACATAAAAATCTTTCAACATTTAAGAATAAATAGACATGAATTTTACCAACGGTACATTTAAATAGACCTGTATATTAATTTATTTCCTTTTTTGCAGCCGCTAAATCTTTGCTTGGGTTGAATCTCTCATAGATAGTTACTTTTCAATTATAATTGAGTTCTACATTTTTTTCTGAACATTCTAAAGCGTTTTAACATGTAATATAATCTTATCTTTCAAAAATAATTAAAAAGGTTGTCCTAACGTTTGAAATACGTATATATGTTCTTTAATGTCCCTCTCAAATACCTGTGTCAATAAAAATAGCACAATAGAATAGCAGATTAGTAGATGGTCCTCAAGACCACTACATGCTTTTCCATATATAAAATGCCTATAAAGCCGTTGACTGCTACGAGGTTGCTTTCTATTTCCATTTTGAGAATTAGCATCTGTTTAAGATAAGGTTTTCTTTCGGCCTCAAATATTGTGTCTGATTGCAATTTAAAAACACAAATTTAATTTCACCTAAATATTTAGAGTAATAGAAAAAGAAGACGTTTCGAATGAAAGTAGGAGAAAGGGAATAAATAGGGTAATTACCACGCCCTCACAGACTTCCACGTTGGTCCTGCTTGGGGTTATGACCGGTTTCTCGTTCACGTCTGTCACCTAGTGAACAAATAAAATAGGAGAAATGGGTAGGTCAAATCATTAATTATATTAATTAAGCTTACAAAAGAGCATTAATCAAGAAGCTAAGTTTCAGATAGATACCACATTTTGAGAGTGTGTGTGTGTGAGTCTCTTAATGTGTACACTGTTTGAGTATATATAGTTATTGTTATAGAAGTAAGGTTGAAGTGAATACTTGTAGTCAAACTGAATGCCCATATCTCACATCATATAAACTACTACATTAAAGCTTCTAACATATAAGACAACATATAACATATAATTAACCAAAGTAAAAAATATGTGGTAATTTACCACTATACAATATCACAGATGGATTATCATATCAGAGATTTATTACCGCATCAGAGATGGATGGCCACACCAGAGATGGATTACCACATCAGAGATGGATTACCACATCAGAGATGGATTGACACATAACACACCAAGACAATGAAACATCAAGAAAAGATTTCTAAAAAAAGAAGAAGGATTTCTTTGCTATCATGCATGGAACATGGAACTAGCCTAGCGGCATTTCTTCTCGTTCGAAGGAGAGAGGTGTTAGTTGTTTATTTCTTAGATGCTTTTAGGCGCTCGACAAACACATTTAAAGCAAGCGAGACAAGATCGAAATACCGAAATAAAAAATTAGGTCAATTCACTGATCACGTGACCGACCTGTCCTTTCAATGACGTGACCTGCTAGGTCCATAACATCATCCACTGACCTTAATTCTGAGTGTATAGGGCGGGGATGGACAATTTCCGTCTGTGGCCTGTACGATCACGTCTGTCTGTCTGAGGCTGGCCTGCTCGTAGTCCAGTGCTTGCTGGACATCAACGTTGAGACTTTTCCCTGTTGGACATAAAAAAAAAACAGTAAAGGTCGGAACAACGCAGTAGATAAATAGATCAATAATACTATAGATGGAGGCGCGGTGGCTGAGCGGTAAGGCGCTTGACTTCCGAACCGGGGACAGGGGTTCGAATCCTGGTGAAGACTGGGATTTTTAATTTCGGGATCTTCGGGCGTCTCTGAGTCCCCCCAGCTCCAATGGGTACCTGACATTAGTTAGGGAAAAGTAAAGGCGGTTGGTCGTTGTGCTGGCCACATGACACCCGCGTTAACCGTAGGCCACATCATCTGCCCTATAGATCACAAGGTCTGAAAGGGGAACACTACTTTTTTTTTTATCTACTAATATAGATATAATAATGGTTTCAAAATAGATGAATACATCAATAAGTCAGTTATCAAGCTGAAATGGATGCAACACATCAAGTGTAAAAGGTTCAGGCAGTGGCGTTGTAAGGTACCCGAGGGCCCGGGTTCAAGAATATAATATGTTGATGCCCCCCCACCCCATATGACAAATTAGTGTGTGCCAAAAAAATCGAGTAGTTTGTATATTTAACAAAAAGGCATTCCAATACAACTAGTTTTAAATCGGCTTTATACAAGTACAAAGAATCATCCCCAAGGACTCATGTTGGCCCCGTTTGGTCATGAGCCATGGGCCCAAAATGCAACGAAACACTTGCCATGGTTGTAGCGTCACAGGCTCATGGTTTCATGGGACCCGGTTTCATTGAACCCCTTCGCACCATGGATGCTACGCCACTGGGTTCAGGCCAAACGAAGTCGACGAACTTTGAGATTCTACATTTTAATTTCAAAGCTTCTCCCTGTCTGATAAAAAGACGTTTCTTGTATTTAATGAAGGCTAATTTGATTGTTGCGATCTCAGTATTGATATTGCTTGTGACCGTGGTGGCTACTTTAAATAATTTCTCTGAAATATTCATTAACAAATAACAAACATGAAACAAGTTATTGACTACACGCATAATTAATCCAGTTAAAAAAAAAGATCGACTTTTGGAAATGTTTACATTTTTAAGTGTGGCGAGATATTATTGGTCAGATCTGATTGTTAAGTAGGTCACTTACCGTCCATCTTGTACTGCGCAAGCCCCGCGGCGTTAGTTGATGACGTAGTGTAGGTCACTTTATCCCCTGGGTTTCCGTCTATTATGGCCATGGTATAGGCAGTGGTCAGTGAATGGTCTTCTGGTATCTGGATGGTGGTGTCCAGATTCGACGCCGTTGGGGCAACGTTCGGATCTGTGTATTAGGAAAATAACAAGACATATATGTTATTTTGTATAGGCGTACAGTAACTTAAAAGTTCAAAAGAGAGAGAGAGGGAGAAAGGTTGTGGAGATATTGAGATGGAGAGAGAAAGAGAGGATGGGGAAAGGAGAAATGGAGATAGACGGATAGAAATAGATATAGAAATGAGGGGGAAGAGAGAGAGAGAGAAAAAAAGAGAGAGAGAGAAAGATAGAGAGAGAAAGAGAGAGATAGAAAGAGAGAGAGTAAGAGAGAGAGAGAGAGCGTACACAGGAGCACATTAGCTATAGTGAAATTTCACATTTAAGTTCAGATGCCTGGAGAAACAACCCAACAATGACCTACATCACTCTAGTCAACACAGTTTTGACGATACCATCTTTGATTTGACCTCATTAAATAAAATTAATGTTTAATTTTATAAACTTTATCTTGTGCTATATACAATGAGCATGCATTCCCCATTAATTCCATACCAAATAAAACATTTCCTAAAAACAAACGACAAAGTTATTAAAGCGTAACACTGGAGTGAAATGAAATAGTCATGATCAAAACGAAGAAATCCGTCGCAGCGTGGAAAAAATAATTACGGAGAGAGAGAGTTAATTAAGAGATGGGGAGAAGCAGACGTGAAACGGCAGTAAACAAGAATGACATTGGGTCACGTGACTTACTACTGATGGGCATGTCAATGACCTGCGGTCCAACGGAACTGTGTCCGTCTGTCATGGTCACTTCGAAAGTGATCGACGACAGACATTCTTTGCTGAGATCAATCAAAGCTTTTATCTCGCCGGTAACTGAAAACAATACAAAAAAAAAGAACAATTAGTCGCTCACTAAAGTTGTAAAGGACGTTACCTACTGTTGAGCTATAGCAAGCCAGTATTTTAGCACTTGATTTTCTAACAAAAATTTTTTACAAGATTAAAAGTGAAAGCGAAAGTAGTTTTCATCCCCTATTGTTATAACCAAATGTGTCAATTTACATTACCTTCTTCAACAACAGAGTTCGGGCCTCAAATTATTAACTAGAAAAATTTTAGAAATACTTTAAAAAAAACAACAACAACAAAGTTTATAGTCAGCGTGATTGTGTCAATTAATTTGGATCAGTCATGTAATTAAATTAGTAATAGATGTTTGTAAAATGTCTTACATGTTTCGGATGTTCCTTCAGAGTTGAAGATAGTTTACTTCCTAGTCCAAACCTCCCGCAGGACGACGGGGGATGGGAGCGGGCAGGGTTTGAACCCGGGACCATCGATAAATCCGAACGACAGTCCAGCGCGCAAACCGCACGACCAGGCAGCCATCCATCATCTGCGGGGTCGATCTAGATTCTAGACTAACAACAATACGTCTGTGTGATTAGAAATATTTTTACCAATTGTTTTTGTTTAGCGCTATATCATGCTGTGGTCCTAGCACTAGTCTGGACCAGTTGAGAGAATTGAAGGGGAGCACAGCACTAAAACATTACTAGCAACGTTTTGATTGGCTACTTCTGGTAAACACTCACGTGGGTTGATCTGGTAGTTTTTGGCAGACGTGGCCGGGTTAACGTTCATAGAATACGTGATGTCATCATCTTCGGGGTCGATACCGTCCACCTGATACAGAACTGTACCAGCTTTAATAGTAGGGCCATCTTTTGGTAAAGAAACTGGGGAATTGATTTCAAAAGGAATTTAAATAACATGTAAAATATTTCTTTGTAACATAATAGTACAAATGTTCCTTCAGGGAACAGTACCCGGCAAAAGAAGGAGAGGCAGACAGAGAAAGCGATGGGAGGACAACATAAAAGAATGGACGGGCCTGCCATTGAAAGAGGTTCTAAACAAGGCAAAAGACAGAGAGGAATGGAGAAAGACGGTCGACTAGTTTTATTGGTGCCCAACGGTCCAACAGACTATGGATAGGTAAAGGTAAGGTAATGTAAGCTCAAGGCGATATAATAACATAACAGACAAGAACATACGAGTTAAAACGAAAAACGGATCTAACGAAGTTTTGAACCAAAAAAACAACAAACAAATAGATTTATTGAAATTAAGAATTGATACGAGATGTAGGGCATCGTGATTCTGATTCCCTTTTTACTGTGAACGGGGAATCAAATGTAGTGAATGTTATAGGTTGTAAAAATGTTATGGCGCCATAAATCCTCTTGTCTTGGAATCCACTGGACACATCATTTGCATAGATGGAGGTGTGGAGGGGTAAAGAGTTGTGTGGGCAGCATCGTTCGAGACCACTCGTTATATAGGCCTGCCACGTCTCAGATCTGTACGATGTGGCAACGAGCCATTGGTCCAAAACTGCCCACAGGTTGTGACGTTGTAGGCCAGTGTCGAGGTCTTCCATATAACGAATGGTCTCGCATCGTTCCGACCACATCTTAATGCCCAGACTTTCATTTCAATCCAAAGTCTCTTCGTGACTGAAATACATTATTCTTTGTTCATCTATTTCATTGTCGAATCACGAATTGTTTTCATAGTTATTGAGTTCGATTTGTTATTATGCGTGACGATCATTAAATAAATATAAAAAGAGAGAAAGAGAGAGAGAGAAAGTAGAGAGTGTAGAGAGTCTATATGTCAATAATCTAATCACGTAATATTAATAGCTATCATAAATTAACCCTTGTTATAAACATCATTTATGATTATTATATATTAAAAAAATATCTAATAGAAGAACTGTCTCCATGTAATCTTATCTAAAAAAGAGGACAAAGAGATTGTTCAAATGGGACTATGTTATAGATTTATTCTTACAGACATTGTTTTGTGATAGAGCTTCTTAACCCAAACCTGACGTAAGGCCCATGTCGAAGTCATGTACGCCCTTTCACTTACCAAACTTGACATCAGGATCGAAGTGCGGGGGCGCGTTGGGAAGCACCTTGACCTCAATGACCTCTGTGGCGTCGGGGTCAGAGTGGACAAGGTCCTCACAGCTGACAGTGACGAGATAGGAGGAGGCTGTGGAGTAGTCCAGGGTGCCAACTCCTGCTCTGTACTGCAGGCATTCGTCTGTGGGGAACAACATTTTGAGAACTTGTGAGATCACCAGTAGTGTACGAGTTAAATTGAGAAACCAATTGAGAAAGAGAGAGATCGAGAGGGAGAGAGAGACGGAAAGAGATACAAATATATATAGAGAGAGAAATACAGAGTAAGAGACAAAGAGAGGCTGAGAGACAGAGATCGAGAGACAGAGAAAGTTATATAAATAGAGAGAAACAGAGAGATGCTGAGAGACAGAGAGAGATAGAGAGAGATGGAGAGACATACAGACAGACAGAAAGAGAAAGTTAGTTAGAGTGAAAAAGACAGAGAGAGAGGGGGGGAGGGAAGAAAGAGAAAGAAAAACAGAGCGAATAAGAAAGAGAGATACAGAGAGACAGATAGAGAGAGAGACGGATGGAGAAAAGATAGCGATAGAAAGAAATAGACAGAGAGAGAGAGAGATAAACAGAGACGGAGAGATATACAGATAAAGAGAGAGAAAAAATAATACAGGGAAAGAGACAAAGAGAGACTGAGAGATAGACAGAGGGAGAGATACAGAGACAGATACAAAGAGAGATATTAAAAGAGATAAAGATACGGAGTGATAAAGAGAGAGAGAGAGAAATAGAGATAAAGAGATAAAAAGAGAGAGTGACAAGTTAAAAACTTTGATGTCAGCGTGACCCATGTTGGTGTGTTTGTGCTTAAAACATAAAATTAAATTCAGAGTTGGCATGCTTACTGCCTGAACTAATACATGTGTTGATAAGATAAGCATGATTTGTGAGGTCTAGTTATGGATATGATGTTTCTATGTAGATCTATTTGTTAACACTTTGAGCTGTTCTTATAAACTAGTTGCTGTTCATGGCTGGAACAATGAGTTACCACATGCTGTGGCCGTGTGGGACGTGGGAGAAACCAATCAATAATTTCTATGACACGTGGAAACGTGTAGGAAGAAGTCATCTTTTTTTTTTAAAGGAAAGTCTGTAGTTTATAAGATAAGATAAGACAAGACAAGATAAGATAAGATAATTATTGTGAGG
The DNA here is from genome assembly GCA_030265305.1 of Biomphalaria pfeifferi. Taxonomy (NCBI): domain Eukaryota; kingdom Metazoa; phylum Mollusca; class Gastropoda; family Planorbidae; genus Biomphalaria; species Biomphalaria pfeifferi. The sequence continues at coordinate 51,251 of JASAOG010000387.1, forward strand.
TATAAAGCAGAGTGTTTCCGATGCCCATTGGATTGCTTAGCTGACAAAAATCAAAAGTCATCTTTCAAGATGCAGAGAAGGGACGAAAGGTATGTCTCAACAAAAAAGCTGGCCGGACAACGTAAATGAATGGACCGGCCACTCTATTCCTGCTAAAAATAGCTTCTGACCTGGAAAAGTGGAGGGATTTGGTTGCGCGATTTGTATAGCACCCCCTACAACCCCTACGAGGAAATTCCAGGTAATAATTAAGAAGACAGTTTAAAATTGAATTAACCCCCTCCCCTTTGTTATTCCCCTTTACATCCTAACCATAAATAAAGTTTCAAACTATTTAACAGACCAGCAAAACAAGAATTCAAACCCTGGAACTTTCATTGGATCAATCTAACGCTCTACCAAGCAGGCCACAACTTCTCGTGACAACGTAAAGTCCAATGGATGGCTGCATGGTCGTGCGGTTTGCGCGCTGGACTGTCGTTCAGATTTATCGATGGTCCCGGGTTCAAACCCTTCCCGCTCCCATCCCCTGTCGTCCTGCGGGAGGTTTGGACTAGGAAGTAAATTATCTTCAACTCTGAATGAACATCCGAAACATGTAAGACATTTTACAAACATTTTACAAAGACACTAGATCTATCTAAGTCTGTTCAAGAGATTCGAACTGAACTCACTGGGTAAGCAGTTCAACACCTCAAAGCATTTGCCACACAGAGTGGATGGTGACACTGACTTGACGTAGGTGGCAGTCAGGTCTCCGTCGCTGTCACTGCAGGTGATGGTCGACAGGACAGAGTTCACCTGGCTGCCTTCTTTGACTACGGCCACTTTCTGAAATGCAGTTATGTTGGGCTGAAAAGTAAACCAATGATTTTGATTACAATTCTTGTATTCGTTTTTTCTGTCTGTTTGTTTGGTACAAATCTTGTACACCTTATTTTTACCACTTTCCATTCTCGGATCAAGTAGAAACTCTGCAAAAAATATTCATTGTTGATCAGGGGTTCTCAACCTGTGTGTCGCGACACCCTTGGGGGTCGATTGATGATTTGTCAGGGGTCGCCTAAGACGATCCAAAATATGGATTGTTATTGACTACTCATCTATTGCTGTATGTGTGTGTGCGAGGAGGGGGGTCGCGGCAGAGTGGGAGATTGTAAAAAGGGGACGCCGAGCATAAAAGTTTGAGAACCGCTGTTGTAGATGATCACGTATGAATCATTCAATAAAAATAACCAATCAGCTAATTAAAAAGTGGTAGTTAATTAATGTTGGTTCATATAAAAAGGGAGGTAAGTATTGCAGCATTGAGAGATGAAATATTGCAGTAATTGCACTTCTCGTGAGACTTTTCTTAAGACCATGACACGCACACCAGGTAATTCTTTTTTTTTTTTCCAAAAATCGGATTAAAATATTTTAACACTCAAAAAAACTCTCAGATATATACTCATAAATAAATTTACTATATACTAATTTAAACTTTACTTGACAGCGTGGAAGAGCACCAAAGCAACCAACAGCTGAGAGAAGACGCAACTGACCAAACCTACCCATGCCACGTATGCGGCCGGCTTTTTAAAGCGAGAATTGGACTTTACAGTCCTCTTCGAGTCCATAGGATATGGGAAATGTAGTCATCCTCGACCACGAAGGAGGAGCTATATATGCTTGCAAAAAGCAAATGCTAATTGTCTTAAGGTGAATGTTATAATTTTTTTTATTAACTTACCGAAGCCCAGGTTAGTGCTAAAGTCGAAGCAAATGCAAACAAATGTATACACTTGGTCACCATTGCAATCTTGTCAATGTCTGTGTCACGTGGTGTGACCACTCTCTGGATTGACCACTCTCTGACCACTCCCTGGATTTGCTCCCTTGTTGTAGGTTTCCACGAGGAATTAAGTGTTTTATTCCCGATTAATGCTTTGTAAGTATTGTTTTGTTTTTCTGAAGTAAACCAAAACTTCCAATGGGATAATGTTGAGTTCTAAGTCCAAGCCAAAACAAGTTTCAAACTTTGCATCAGTTCGACTGGAACTGTTAAAAGAACAGAGAATATTTTTCAATCCACGATAAGAAGGCTTATAACAACTCTGTCTGTCTGGTAACCTTATTTCTTCTCCCGCAGCCATTCTCGCATCAAGTTTAAACTTTTCACAATTATTTATTGTAACTAAAATAAAAACATGAATAAAGTTAAAAACAAAACAATTAGTCATTTAATTATTGTGTTTGATAAGGGGAAAAAAGGGAAGAAATTCTACATTTTTGAGTAATATAGTTTCAAATGTGGAGTTCTACCCTTTAGATAACCTTATTCTTATGAAGTATTATGTACATTTTGCTATGTTAAATGCTAGCGGCCTAGATGTGTATACAGAACTGAAATAGAGTTCATGGCAATTAAAAAATGGGAAAACTACGGCATTGGTGCGTTTCCGGTATTTCTGAAAATTCTAGGTGACGCAGAAAGCAGACGAATGAATGGTTCAAATGTGGTGAAAAGTTTCAAACATATATTATAATACAGGTAAATGTGAAAAAAATAAATTAATCGTAGTTAGATAAAGTGGAAAGATAAACTTTACTGTGAAATGATGGATCGTACAAGGGAAAGCATAAAATACAGATCTGTAGTTTGTCCAGCTTTGCCCTGCAGTTTCGTGCCTCCTCGTATAGCTTGTGAGGCCTACGTGAGTCCAAAAGGTTTACCAGCACACTTGGGAAGCTATTCTAGCTGGAGCTGGAGCGAGTAGCCTCGATTTTCTTCTCTTGGACTTTTCTTCAGTCGGGGCTGTTTTCTTGTCTTCGGCGATTTTTTGCGCCAGTTTTTACAGCGCGACGCCATGATACTCATTTGCTTCCGTCTCTTAGGTAGCAGGGTCAATGTAGTACATTCGTAAGGAGGCTTCTTCTATGGATGCGGGAGTAGTTCATTCTGCAGACGTGACCTGCACATAGCAGTGCCAAGAGAAATAGCGTTACAGAATGGAAGAAAACATTGAAGCTCAAACCGAAGAGGTTTTGAAAAGAATTTTATGAGAACTGAAGTGAAGTCGAGTCTTAAAAATTTATTTTTCTTTCTATTGAGTCTGAGCGAGGACTGGAACGATGGTAAACGGCGAAATAGAAAAATGATTTCCAAAAAAAAAAAGCTTAAAATATAAATAAGAAAAACATTTTAAAATAATTTTAAAATAAAAGACAATACCTCCGCTATACAATAATAAGATACTCTGAAAGACACAAAGATAAAGGCACATTCCTCGTCCCATATGCTAGGACAACTTTGTACAAATACTCCTTCTTCCCTAGTGCTATTAGAGCACGGAATGGGTTGCCTGAGCTAGCCAGGAAAACCAGTGACTCGGCAGAATTTAAGTCATTGGTTAATATGCATGACTAAATGCATGACGCGTAGGACGTAATCATCTTCTTTTTTGAAGTAACGTCTGTATAATATATAAGATAAGATAACTCGGACCCAGAGGCGTAGTAAGGAGGGGGGGCACAATGCCCAGGGCGCCACCCGTAAGTGGGCTCCATAAACAAAGACCTGAGGCGCTAAATAAAATCAATTACTGGAGTTATTTTAGTTGGGTAATACATTCATAGGTTATTTCTGTTATATTATTATTATTAATTACTTTTTTATTTATACGCCTTTATTTCTATAAGATGTTCATGGAAAATGGGAGTTGGGGGTGCCAATAAAATTTCTTGCCCCGGGCGCACGTTTTTTCACTACGCCTCTGCTTGGACCGTAGCTGGATTAAAGGAAAAGTCACCAAAAGCGAATACAAGTAGGTAATAAAAAATTTCGCCTCGATTTGAACGCACGAGGAAATATACTCTGAAAAATAATCAAGGGGAAAGAACTTTCAACAAATCTGATCTATAAATAGTTTAACTTCGTGCATTGTAACTTAACCTAAAATATGCATATAAATAAACATTCATGGACGCATATATAATTTATAATGCTGTTAAAAAATAAACAAAAAGCCTAAAGGTTACAAATGTTTAATAGATATAATTGAAAAATAGAATGTAAAATTTAAATATGAAAGTCAATATCAAAGACAATATTGCAGAAATTCAGATAAACAACAAAACCATAGAACAAGTATAAGAATTTAAATACCTAGGTACTACCATCAAGGACAAACTATTACAGATAGTAAACATGAGAAACCTCTTCACAAAAATTCACCAGCGATATTTACATCTCAGACAAAACAATTATTAAAATTTTCTATACAGCAACCATCAGCAGTCTAATTAACTTTGCCATCACCTTCTGGTATGGTAATACTTCACAGGTATAAAGATTTAGACTAATTAAAAAAGCAGCATATATCACTCGATTACAGCTACCATCTCTTGAAGAGCTTTTTCATGAAAGATGCCTTTCCAAAACACTCACGATTCTTAATGACAAACTGCACCCATTAAACCACTGTTACATAAGATCTGAACGAAGTGGTCGTCTCCTTTCCATTAGGACAGAGTGTTACAAGATCATCTGTCGTCATCGAGAAGTACATACAAGTCTAAAGCGCTGATTGTGAGTGTGTATGTGTTTGTCAATTGTAGTCAAACTAAATTTCCATTTGATTGGATCAATAAAAAATTATCGTATCTTATCTTCATCTTAACAACCAAACTTTTAATAATATAATAAATATGACATTGACCTCCATATTGGAGGGTCGACATTCCATACATGAAAGATTATAATTGACTCCAGTAAATCTTGATGGTAGAGGACGCCTCAATTAAAAGTAATCAGTTATTATTTACGAAAAAAAACAAAAAAAAAAATAAATTTAAATTATTAATTATATCAGAATGGTATCAGAAGATGTCCAGTAAATCGTCAGTTATACAAGATCCGAGGGCATGCTACCCTGCCTCATCGTGGCGCCCGTGTGGAAACGACCATTAGAGGAAGTGGTTAGGCTAAATGGGTAGCAACACAAGACTCCCGTGGGGATGCCCACGGGTAGACGAGAGTCCACCCATTGCACGGGCGGGGTTGCGAAAGAGTCCCCACTAACCTGTCACACATCCATGCGCTGCTCCTCAAAGGGACCGTTACACATAAGGGCGATTCCCCCACGGCTAGCTTGGTATAACGAAGGAAAATGGCGGAGGCTCCCGGTGTCCTCGGCCTTCGGCCATGTGCAGCCAAGCATGCGTTGGGGGCCAAAGGCATCGGAAATAGCAATGCTTTACATAGGCATTGACTCGGGTCTCTCTTAAACAGAACTGTGCGTTCACACAGGGTTTTTTTTTTTTTACTGTTTGGCTTCCAAACAGGTTTTGTTTTTTTCAAACTTAGGGCTCGAAGAGCTTTCGGCTCAGCCCTTGGACATCAACAAGGTTATACAAGATCAGAGACCAGCCTTCACAAGACTTCAATAGTTCAATTTGTCTTTAACAATTTACTAAATATACTTTTTATGTATAAATTATCTTATCTTATCTTATATAATAGAGACGTTAATTTAAAAAAAAGATACTGTTTTATACTGTTATTTAATTCATTTCATTATAAGAATGTGTTGTAATAAAAATAGTACGAATGTTGTACATAGCATGGAAAATAGATTACAATGTAATGGATAGTACAGGCAATAAAAATTTTGAATAATGAATAACAGATTAATGGAAAACATAGATACAATAAATGCCAGATAGAGGAAAAGTGTGATAACTAGAGAGCAAAGGTAATGGCTTGATTGAGGAGTAACAGAATAATAGAACAACAAAAAATTGAGAAATTAAATCAATCTGTCACACATGTATGTTTTCCCTTGGTTATGTTCTACTTCAGTATTATTTTTAATTTTACTTTTCAAGAATTATGTACTTCCCATTAAGCTGTTTTGTTTTTAAAATATTTTTATACATAATTCTAAATTTAGTCACTTCTGTCGATATCAGATATTAATGTACTTTATCGGACTTTTAACATTTTCTGTTAATATTCATAAATTGCAAACAGTTTTATAGTAGTGTATTTAAATAGAAATAAAGATGCCCAATATTTTTATATTAAAAAGGATAAGAATATATTCATTTCAATTTCCTTTCCATTGACGAAAGTAACACGGCTGATATCTCTCAGAAAGCCTTCAGGATAGAAAGTAATAATTATACATAAAACACTGAACCATAATCTTCAAATACAAAAACTGAATCTAATAAAATACTCAGAAAGACACAAAGATAATGGCACATTTCTTTTTCCATATAAGGACAAATGTGTACAAGTGCTCTTTCTTCCCTAGTGATATTAGAGCATGAATAGGTTGCCTGAGATAGCCTGCAAAACCAATGACTTGGCAGAATTTAAGTCATTGGTTAACATGCATGATTAGATGCATGACGCGTAGGACGTAATCATCTTCTTTTTGAAGTAACGTCTGTATTTTATAAGGTAAGATAAGAAATGACGGAAACCCAAAAGATAACCCATCATTATACATTTATTTATTTACGCCCAGTCGGCTATCTATTGGAAATCATGTTCTGCCTATTGGCAATGTCGTCCTATCTGTAAGCAATGTTGTGCTATCTAAAGCTTCCCCCAGGCAATTTTATGCTGCTTGAATGCTATAATATTAGGCTACCTTTAAACAATGTTACACTACCTGTAGGTAATATCGTGCTACATATAACAAACATTGTACTACCTGTGGTCAATATTATGCTACCGAAAGGTAACATTAAGCTACCTGTTGGTAATATTGAGCTACAGGTAGACAATTATGCGCTTCCCTTCGGTAACAGTGTACTATCTCTAACAAAAAAATATTATTTACAAATACTATGACACCCTTAGGTAACAGTGTGCTACACCCAAGCAACGATGATTTCATATTCTGATAACATGTAATGTTTTTAATAAATGTTCAAATTCAAACTAAGATGCTATTTTAAACCAAACATAGCCTCGGCGTTTTAATAATATACATAGATATACTACTTACTTCAGGAGATTACACAAGGCTTAAGTTATATCCATTTTGGGGTTCAATAACCTTAAAAAAAAAAAAAAAAACAGTTGTAGTAATCACAAGTTGTTGTTTTTTCTTTAGTGAGTTTTATCTCGTCGGTTGTTGATGTGTGTTTTTAAAGCCGCTGTATCTGGCCAACTGTTTGCTTTGATAAAGATTTGAGAAGTCCCCAAGTAAGCTTATGACAAGACTAGGACAAAGTAATGGCAGTTATATTGAATCTCATTCATCACCGTCCGATTTAAATCAAGCTATTTCACAGGGTTATAAATTTGATATCGACGGTTCTAGAGTTCTTGCTCCAGCGATTCCAGCATTTAAAATTGTCTTGTATTTTTCCCATCAAAGCAATGGTTTATTTTCTTGTACGATTCATAGATTTATTCAGTATTTGAAGATTATAGAGTCCTAGCCCAAAACCTGCCACAGGACAAGGAGGGGGGGGTGGGGGTGGGGGGGGGGGGGTGGCAGCGTGCGGGAAGTGAACCCAGGACCATCGAGACGTAAGTCCAGAGCGCATACCAAATATCCAGCAGCCATGGGAACAAAATAAAACAATACATACTTAGAAAATATTTTTTTTTAATTGTTATAGAGTGTGTGTGTGTGTTTGTGTGTGTTTCTACGGTGACGGTGGGAAGATGTTGACGATTGGTTATGAATGATGCAAGATAAGTGGCCTTGTCGTCACTTGGTCTTAGGACAGACGACTCCCAGAACGTGAAACTGAAAGGTTGTGCTATTGAAGTGAGTTAGATTTTGTTATTAAAGTCTAGTACATTTAGTTTATTTCATACCAACTCGATTTTTTTCTGCATTATAATAAAAGTTCTATTTAGTTTGGTTCACAGCGATGTTACTTCAAGCTTTATTCGTTAAAATGCATGCAGCGGTTTAGTTGTCTGCCAGCAGTTTGGTGAAACAAGTCAAAGACCATCAATAACACTTATCTTGTTATCTTATCTTATCTTATACTTAGACGTTACTTCAAAAAAGAAGATGATTACATCCTACGCGTCATGCATTTAGTCATGCATATTAACCAATGACTTAAATTCTGCCAAGTCACTGGTTTTCCTTGCTAACTCAGGCAACCCATTCCATGCTCTAATAGCACTAGGGAAGGAGTATTTGTACAAATTTGTCCTAGCATATGGGACGAGAAATGTGCCTTTATTTTTGTGTCTTTTAGAGTATTTTATTAAATTTTGTTTTTGTATTTGAAGATTATGATTCAGTGTTTTATGTATAATTGCTACTTTACTTTTGAGTCTCCTGTCCTGAAGGCTTTCTAAATGTAGAAATTTGTTATCCTATAAATTACAGACATTCCTTCAAAAAAGACAACCTGCATCCAATTACCACTGTTACATCAGATCTGAACGAAGTTGTCGTCTCCTTTCCATTAGAACTAAAACACAAAGATTTAAAAACTTCTTTATCCCATTTTCGGTCAGAGTGTTACAAGATCATCTGTCGCCATCGAAAAGTAAATAGAAGTCTAATTCATGAAGCGCTGGTTGTGAATGTGTATGTGTTTCGTATGTGAATGTTGTTCTAATTTTTTTCATCTATATTGTTATTGTACAGGAGTTACGCTGAGTCTGTCATTTGTAGTCAAACTGAATTTCCATTTGATTGGATCAATAAAAATTATCTTATCTAATCTTATCTTATTCATGTGTTAATCCAGTCTTTTGTATTAATCATAGCCTTAACTCTATTCATTGGTTTTCCTGTTTAATTAAGGCAAACCGTTCCATGCTCTAATGAGACTATGGAAGGCACTTATTAGCATATGGAATAAGAAATGTACCTTTACCTTTGTGTCTTTCTGAGTATGTTGAATAGGAACCTAATGTTAATCTCTAATCATAATGTGAGAACCCCTCATTAGACTTTTCAACTGAAAGTGGCGCAGCGAAAGGAGAGGGGGGCGGGGGAGAGCTAGGAAAACAAACTGATCTACGTGAAGACACTGGGCACCTTAAGAGATCGATACCACCGTACGATCAATGTCAAAACTTTTTTTTTTTTTTTTGCCATTTCAAGAGTCGTGTGATTCGTCGTGGTTGATTGAGCATAAAAGAGGTGTGGTGACGATGGGGGGTGGGTGTTATGGGGGTTGCTTTTACTTACATACAAGCTCGAGCGAACATTCAACCACAGGGGAGACAATTCTCTTCAGTTGTGAATGCCCCTATTTGCTTCGGGTTACTCTTCCTAGGGTTAATCCTAGAGTGTGCGCCTTTTGTGTTCAACATTCAGGTGTCCAAGGGTTAAAGTTATTGACACAGTTACAGTATGACGTAGTCAATATGGGCGACGCTAACTGTATGTATTTAACTAACAAGGAAATAACATTTTTTCGCTAAACAATACGGATTATGTGTACATCAAACTTTATAACTTTAAAGTATTGTATGTTTATATTGTTATGACCAGTGGCGTAGCATCCATGGCACCAAGGGGTATAATGAATCCAGCCGAAGACCAATAGTGGCCCACAGTGACAATACAAATCTATCACATTCTTATATCATTTACTTATTGTTGATATATAGCTATCCTAGAGATCTAGATATAGGGAAAAAAAAGCAATAAAACAAAGGGATGTAAACGCGATGATAACTATTTAGAGTAGTTGAGAGTAGTTGAGTTAAGGTTCCTTCGAAGAGCGTGCCTGCAAAGCATCCACACAATCCTGATGCAGTCCCAGCTGCGATGGGCAGGTCACGTCTACAGAATGGAAGACCACCGCATCCCTAAACGACTCTTGTATGGCCAACTAAGCGAAGGAAAGCGCTCGCAAGGTCGAAGAAAGCGCTTCAGGGACACCCTCAAAGCTTCTCTGAAGAAGTTCAGCATAGACCCAGGCACCTGGGAGACAGAGGCACATGACAGAGCATCATGGCGTCGCGATGTGAAAACTGGCGCACAGGCTGCTGAGGAAAAAAGAACAACGCTGGCAGAAGAAAAACGCCAGAGAAGAAAAGCAAGGCAAACGACACTAGCTCCAGCTGGAATAACCTGCCCAGTGTGCGGAAGAACATTCCGGGCTCACATAGAACTCACCAGCCACATGAGGAGGCATAAAACCCCAGTGCAAAGCCCTCAGCGCCCCCTGGATGACAAAGTGGTCATCATCGAACCACGATGGACGAACTATATATAACTATAGTTGAGACCGATTTCTACTTGACACTTTTTTCGCCAAACAGCGCGGGAGGTCCTAAGTCTAAGGAAGGAAGAAGTGTCCCGAATGTAATGACTCCATTACTTCTTAATTAAGAGTATTACTGACAAAAGAATGCCTTTTTAAAAATGTACTGATGCATTCCTGATAGATATGTTGTTGTTGTTGTTTTTTCCACGTGGGGAACAGGTCTACCACCATATTCTTAAACCCGGGCCGACTTGTACCTTGCTACGCCACTGGTTATGTCATTAGGCTCGAAATAGTGCACCATGAGACACAATAGAAAAATAGAAAAGAGAATGAAAACAAGAACGCTTGAGCTGTTTTAGTTAGTTTGGATCCAATCATGTTTCTTTTTGATGATTAAACGTCAATGTTATAATCCTTTCGTTGAGGTTATTTAGCTAAGTGATAACAATATTTTTAAGAACAGTAAAATTTTGTTAAATACCAAAGCTACAAATCCCTGGCTAATCAATCCTTACTGAAAAAATCTTGTAAGACAATTTTACATTATTGTGATGGGGTCGTAGGAAATCTTATCCGAGAGAGGCGACTCCGTCTTCGGGTAATACAGGAATCATGAAATGCAACAAATATAGTAGACTTTAGTCATAGTATAAAATGATATTTTAAACAAAATCTAACTCTAACTTCCCTAAACTGGAACAAACACAAAATAGAGCAGTGAGATTCATAACAAACGAATATTCACATTTGACTAGGGTAACATCATTAGTAAAATCACTAAATTTAGAAAGCCTTCAGGACAGAAGACTCAAAAGTAAAGTAGCAATTATACATAAAACACTGAACCATAATCTTCAAATACAAAAACAAAATTTAATAAAATACTCTGAAAGACACAAAAATAAAGGCACATTCCTCGTCCCATATGCTAGGACAAATTTGTACAAATACTCCTTCTTCCCTAGTGCTATTAGAGCATGGAATGGGTTGCCTGAGCTAGCCAGAAAAACCAGTGACTTGGCAGAATTTAAGTCATTGGTTAATATGCATGACTAAATGCATGACGCGTAGGACGTAATCATCTTCTTTTTTGAAGTAACGTCTGTATTATATAAGATAAGAAGATAAGATAACAGTATATCTTTATAAGAAATATAGGCCTTATGTTGCTTTTCACTCGCAAAGTATGTAGACCTAAGTGAATAAAGCTTTGAAGTTGAACTGTCTATGAATGTAGGCTATTTCAATATTGTGTTATATTAAATTAGTATAGAACTGTCTACGGATGTACGGATGCAGGCTATTACATTCTTGTGTTACATTCAATTAGTATTGGCCTACACTGAAGAGGTTTTAAAAGATTTATTTTTTAACGCGAGGCTCAGAGAACCCTTTCTATTATAAAATTTTAACAATTTAAAACTTGTCATAATGGCATCCATGCCCCCCCTTTCGGTGGCCTTGTCAGCCCATTTGGGTAGCAGTCCACCGGGCATTTGACCGAATGCCCATATAGCCAGTCCGCCCCTGGTTCTACCTCCGACATTTGACGACAACGCCACCAATGTTGCATCATTCAGAACCAATCGCTAACCTCTTCCCACCATCACAATAGAAACACACTAACACATACAAACACACTCCACAAGCAAGGGGTGTGACATAAATATATAATGCTTCCCATAACAAATATAAGAGGTGTGTCATTGCTAATATAAAAAGTGTGTCATTGCTAATATAAAAAGTGTGTCATTGCTAATATAAAAAGTGTGTCATTACTAATATAAAAAGTGTGTCATTGCTAATATAAAAAGTGTTGCATTAGAAACATAAGGGGCGTGTCATAACAAGTATAAGCAGTGTTATAACAAATATAGATGGTTTGTGGTTGGATATATTTTATATACGAGGTGTGTCATAGCTACTATAAGAGGTGTGGCATAAAAATATGAGGTGTGTGTCAAAAAAAAGATGTTTGGGTGTGTCATAACAAATATAAGGGGTGTGACACTGCTAATATTGGAAGTTTGGCCTTAACAATATAAGAGGTATGTCACTGCATATATAAATGACTTGATATAATGACATGACATAATATGGGAGTGTGGCAAGACATTTAGAAAGGGTGTGTCATTGTAAATAAAAGAGGCGTGGTTTGACAAACTATCGAGATGCGTTATGATGTTCTTATTAGTTTTGCTTTCAATTAAATAATAAAATGGTTGTCAATCTGTGGTATTCAAGTAATAACTCGCCGCATTTAATAAATTAATTTTTTTATTTATTACGGTGTATTATTTCTCTCCCTTTCTAAGAAAGGCGGGGGAAGACTATTTATAAACTTTTCATTGATAAATGTTATGGTGTAAATGTTAATGTTTAGAACTCGGTGGTTTATTTTTATATCTCCCACGTCATTTCTGTTCAAAGCATTTATTGATCTGAATGTGAAAATGGAATAATATATTTTAAAAAAACAGACACTATGACAGTTATAGAACTTGGCCTTCTAGCTTTTTTATTACAGAGAGGTGCCTTTCAATGGAGGGAGAGTAAACATCAGAACTCAAGTGACCGTGATTTCAAACTACACAATAACTATAGTAGTAATAATATGTTTACGCATCTATTTGTTTTTTTTATTTATTTTTTCGTATAAGAAGTTGTTTTTTTCAGCCTCCTTCTAAAAAAAACATGGACATCTCAAATTGGCCCTCTGCATTGGACTTCTACATAAGATGACAAACTTAACCCAAGAAGAACCCAAATGGACAATTTACAGTAAAGATCAGGGCTGGATTTCGACAGTGTAAGACTTAGCGATCACACTGAGACTCAACCTTAAAGGGAGTGTTCTACATCTCAAAACAATCAAAATATTTCCAAATCTTTTTTTTTTTAACAACCCAAAAACGTATCTAAGGGAAAGAACCGCAAAATAGTTGCAATATATCTTACTACTGCAGAAATTAACACTAATTGAATAACTAATTTATTTATTTTTTTGATGCCAGTATTGCATCGTCTTTGAATAATTAAGCACAATTTCAACTTGATCTGAGAATGGGAAGTGGGAGAAAAAAAAGCGTGTACAAAACATAATAAGGGGAATAACTTCATATATACAGATACATCTCTCAATAAGTAGCATTTTTATCCCTTTTTCAATACCAAACAAAAATAATAAATTAACAATAATTAATTGACTAATAGTTTCATTTTTTTTTTTTATTGATTCGTGTTTTGTTAAGTACAGAAAATTGTGTAAAGTTTCAACTTGATCTCTCTCTCTCTCTCTCTCTGTCTCTCTGTCTGTCTGTCTTTCTGTCTCTCTCTCTCTCTCTCTGTGTGTGTAAATGTACCTGATACCCCATTAGTAACGAAACATACTGATTACTCCCTTAGAGCACATGAAAGGAATCGGCAGTGAGTTTTAAGGTCGCCTTGTCCCCGTACAAGGACAGACCCATTGCCGCACATGGATCAGTTCTCTCTCAATCTTTCTTTCTCTCTCTCTAAAATCCTTGATCCGATCGCCCTCTACGCAGAACGCGACATCCATGCAGAATGTTTTCTACTGTTTCATCGTCCTCTATGCAGTGGCGTCAGTGTCGAAGTGTTCTCGAAACCGTCCGAAGTAAACATCAACTGGACAGTGACCGACCCTGAACTGGGCTGAACGCCTGTTCCGCACGATGAGATGCCACCACGCATCCTTTCGGTCTGGTCTACTCAACTGAATGCGAAGCTTACTGCCATTATCAGAAGTATATCTCCCAACCTGGCCACTTGTATGTCTGTGTGTGTGTATTTGTGTGAATGTGTATTTGTGTAAATGTGTATTTGGGTAAATGTGTATGTGTGTGAATGTGTATGTGTGTGAATGTGTATGTGTGTGAATGTGTATGTGTGTGAATGTGTATGTGTGTGTATGTGTATGTGTGTGAATGTTTATGTGTGTGAATGTGTATTTGTGTGAATGTGTATGAATGTGTATGTATGTGACTGTGTATGTGTGTGAATGTGTATTTGTGTGAATGTGTATTTGTGTAAATGTGTATGTGTGTGAATGTTTATGTGTGTGAATGTGTATGTGTGTGAATGTGTATTTGTGTGAATTTGTATGAATGTGTATGTATGTGACTGTGTATTTGTGTGAATGTGTATTTGTGTGAATGTGTATTTGTGTGAATGTGTATGTGTGTGAATGTGTATGTGTGTGAATGTGTATGTGTGTGAATGTGTATGTGTGTGAATGTGTATGTGTGTGAATGTGTATGTGTGTGAATGTTTATGTGTGTGAATGTTTATGTGTGTGAATGTGTATTTGTGTGAATGTGTATGTGTGTGTATGTGTGTGAATATGTATGTGTGTGAATGTGTATATGTGTGTATGTGTATGTGTGTGAATTTGTATGTGTGTGAATTTGTATGTGTGTGAATGTGTGTGAATGTGTATGTGTGTGAATGTTTATTTGTGTGAATGTGTATTTGTGTGAATGTGTATGAATGTGTATGTATGTGACTGTGTATGTGTGTGAATGTGTATTTGTGTGAATGTGTATTTGTGTGAATGTGTATGTGTGTGAATGTGTATGTTTGTGAATGTGTATGTGTGTAAATGTGTATGTGTGTGAATGTGTATGCGTGTGAATGTTTATGTGTGTGAATGTTTATGTGTGTGAATGTGTATTTGTGTGAATGTGTATGTGTGTGTATGTGTGTGAATATGTTTGTGTGTGAATGTGTATGTGTGTGAATTTGTATGTGTGTGTGAATGTTTATGCTTCTACTTCCCTAACTTCAATACAGTGGCGTAGCTAGAGTAGATGATGCCTGTTGCGGTACCTCATCTTGATGCCCCCCCCCCAAAAAAAAAAGAACTAACTAATTAATAACATTGCAAAACCTTACTTTTTTTTCAAATTAATATGTATTCATTAATCAAATATTGTTAATTCTTTCATGACCTTAATGACCTTTCATGACCCCAGCATTATCATAGCCTTGACCCCTGCAGTCCATTATGTCTAAACTATCCAAACGCATCCGTCATTCTCCAGACAGCATACCGTAAAATTTGGGAAATTTGATCCAGCTTTGAGATGTCAGGTGTACTGTCAAAAATAATAGAGAAATATTTGGCTTGTTTTACTTGCTGTATGATTTGTTTTTAGCGTGAACCCCAATATTGTAATAAATTCATTTCGTATTTGTGGAGACATGTATGTATTCGGTCTGGAACAAAGCTTAGTCGAAGCACATGCTCCCTCAAGAGTGGATCGTACTTTGATAGTAATTTTACTCTCCAGGTATTCGTCTCTTGTATAATCAAATCTTGGGCCTTATTGTCAATATTGTTCCCTACTCTCAGGCAAACTTCAAGTTCCCTCCAAGCAAGCGATGACTGAATGTGAGCTCTGATGGTCTCATGTTTTTCTTTTTCTGGGATAACCTCCACCACTCATTGAATCCATCTTTGGATTTAAATGAAGATTTGGTACTTGATCTTGTTGAGAAGAGTGTGCAGGGGAAGCAAAATAATGATTCTTTTTTTTTTTTTTGGCGAATAACACATCCACTTTCTAAGAACTTTCTCGCCGTTTGACATTTGCCGGAAAAACTAAGCCTTTGAAAGCTTTCTAGCCTTTCCCTTTGCTGATTCTTGATGTCTATACGCCTCTCTGAATTGACTGTCCATACGCTGAACTGTTTCAGATCCTTGAGTGACAAGGTGTATGCGAATATTATCTGTGATGACATCAGGCCTATCTCCAATGTCGTTCAGTCTAGAGATTATTATCCTGCTTTCTGTATTGTTTACACTGTCGGTATTGAAGTATTTTCTTCTTTTCACGATGTCGGCCTCATCATTTTTTTCTGGATTCAATGATAACCGTCTCATCTTGCTTTGTTGCTTTTAATTGTTCAGTTAATTCATACCAATTAACAGCTCGCCTATAGTCGGTGGACTCTGGCAATGATGTGACTTGAAATTGTCTCGATGCTTCTTTAGACTTAAGAAATTTAAGAAACGCACCACCTCACTGAGATCAAAAGAAACTGCTTTATGCGGATGACATTGTCCTCTGGTCAACCGGCAAGAAAGCCGACCAAATACAGGCTGCATTACAAGCAGACCTCCAAACCATCTCCTCGTATTGCGACAAAGACAGATTCAGATAAACGTTGCCAAAATGACCTGGTTCCTGTTCAGCCTAGAGATCGACATTCTTAAGGCTCCATTCGAGCTTCAACTCGGTGGGCTGCGACTCCAACGTGAAAACAAGCCAAAAAATGTCTAGGAGTGACCCTGGATAGAAAACTGTCAATGCTCCAGCACGTCCAGGAAGTTGGAAGAAAAGCATCGGAGAAGTTAGCGTTACTAAGAAAGCTGGCCAGCACAAAGTGGGGTGCCAAAGCTTACATGCTACGCACATTGTACTTAGGGGCAGTCAGATCACAAATTGAGTACAGCTCAAGTATGAGCCCAACAAACGCTGCTGAAATCTTAACAAACGTGGCCCCTTTACATTTAAGGAGGGAGAGGGCGGTACTTACAGCCTATGAGCGCTATAAAAGGGGCGACTCTAGGCTACCCACTTCAATATTAGTGCGACAGTGGAGAGAGAGGAACCGCATCAAATGCGATCGTTTTTCCACATTGCGGCAAATTGTCAAAATCAGCTGGGCTCTCCACTGACAGAATCCCAATTAGAATAATTAGTACTTGCCCTCCGTGGAGGAGAAGTCGGCCCCACAAATAAGCATGTCCCTTATAGGGCAAGAGGGAGCCACCAAGAGGCGATTAACACCTGTCATACTCCAAAACTTGGCATCAGCCACACTAAAGTCCTACCCATCAGATGCCATTTTCTGTTATACCGATGGGTCGGTAATAAGGGAGCCGATAGATCTGGGTATCGGGCCCTTATAGTCTACCCAGACCGGACAGAACCAGAGATGCCGATTTCTCCGTCTGAGCTTAAAAGGGTTTTGAGGCGCTAGCCAGACTAGTCAGTCTTGAGCATTGTTCATCATTTTGTTTACGTTACAGTATTACAATTAATTAGTTAGTTAAAAAAAACTCGTAGAAAACAAAGGTTAGCTTATTTAAAAATATTGACATTACAATAGAATTATTTCCAAAATTAAACTATAAAGAATCATAAAGAAATGAATAAATTAAGACAATTGTTTAGAGCTAGAGTTTAGAAATATATTTGTAAACTCTGTATCTAGATTAAACCAATGGACTAAACAATGAAGTAAAAAAAGGTTGGCCTATCTTCTTCTTCTTCTTTATATTACAGAGCATTGATCAGTGTAGTAACAACATGTACACGAACAAACAATTAGTCGTTTTTACTGAAACGCTCAGGGAAATAGGAAATTAATACACTGGGGGAATTTTGGTGCACCTCTCCACTTGGTGCTCTGTGCGGCCCGCACCACTCGCACATTGGTAGCTACGCCACTGATTCACCATAACAGCGAGTGCAGCTTGTTTGCTGACGTCTGGAAACATCTTATAATGTCTAATGCTGTTTTTATAACAACATGTATTTCTTTTTGTTGATGTTTTTAATCCCCCCCCAAAAAAAAATAATAATAATAATAAAAATATCAACAATGTTATTGTCGGAACAAATCTGTAGTCTTTAGATCCAACCACGTCGTGCGTCATTCAGAGTCCCAGAATGAAGTGATCGAATCAAAGTTATTCTAAGACTCTTTAGAATTACACACGCGTTTGTCTGTTCTTCAATACTTTCTGACACTCAATAAATAGTTGACCCTGGTATCAGGCAATAAAAATAGACAGAAGGGAAGCTATCAATGTATTTCAGGGTTGTAAATAGTGGTGGTTTTGTGTATTTTACGTCTGCTAGCGGAGCGTGTATACCCAAACCGGCAAACCGATTATTGTATTCAACTTGACTCGTAAGAAAATCTGGTCAACTGGGGGCTGGGTTCTGGCGTGTGTTTGCTTAGCGTGCGTGTAATGCATTGTGGGAAGTCAGTTTGTCCTTTTAGAGTAAAAAAAGAATATCTTTACATTTTAAATGTGCCTGTATGTTTTTAGATTTATATATAGGCATAAAAGATCATTTGGTGCATTTCTTACTTTAATGACTATTTTTATAAGTTGCGATAAATATATGTCGCATGCTAGTTCTGCCGTAATAACCATTTAAACTTCTAAAAGTTATTTTCATGAAGAGGTTATAGACAAAAAGCGTAAGAATGTTTGTATCTTATAAGTATGAAAAAAACAAAAAAAAGAGAATTAGAGGAATTACAGAAATGGGAATCAAAATGGAGCATGTCTTTCCACCCGGAAAAATGTCAGTTATTTAGAGTAACAAAAACAAATAAATACCATTTATGTTATAAAAAATCTTATTCATGGTCAACCCAGTAACACAAACTAAAAATTAAAAAATACTGACACAAAATAAAGCAGTGAGATTCATAACAAATGAATATTCACATTTGATAAGAGTAGCCTAACAACTTTAGTTTAACCACTAAATTTAAAAACCCTTCAGGATAGAAGATTCAAAAGTAAAGTAGCAATTATATATAAAATACTACCCCATAATCTTCAAATAAAAAAAAACAACTAATAAAATACTCAGAAAGACACAAAGATATACATACATTGCATATCCTGGGACAAATGTGAACAAATACTCCTTCTTCCTAGTGCTATTACAAAAAAATAGATTATGAAGTAACGTCTGTATTTTTTAAGGTAAGTCCACTCTGTTATGTTTGTTTCCCATTGCTTTCTTTGTCTGCCTCTTTTTCCTTTTCCTGGTACCGGTACTGTTCCAGAATATAGATTTCTCATTATTGAAGTGTGAAATCTGTTAAAGGGAGACAACTGTTATATTATCGACAGTATACCGGGTCGTTGCATTCTAAAGTATTAGATTTCAATAATTATTATGACAAATTTGAAAACAATGCAAAAGTGCTTTATTAGAAAAAAAAATTTCTTTGTTAGCATATTTCTTTCTTTAATATTACAGTATGTGTTCACTAGTTGAAATACGTAAATTAATATTATAAGTAAACAGCTAATTAACACTTTATATTTACAGTACACTTCCATTAATTCAAAACAATCGAAGAGACCTTAGAGTGTTACAGTTAACAGCACAGGATCTAACGCACCCTAAAGAGCCATGACATCGACATTATGGTTCATTCTATGAAATTCTATATACCAAAAACTCTTAAGCAGGTAGTCCTTTTTGTTCCTCAACAAAATTTGCAGATGATGCGTCTCAATATTGAAAAATACTGTAATGATAATTTCTTATACTGAATGTGATATGGCTTTAGCTGATGGTCAAGCTAAACGGATATTATTCTAAGCAGCTTTTTTCTCTGGGAATTATTCAACTCCAGAAGCTGTGAGGGAGATCTGAAATCCATTGCTGACTTGTCTAGAAAGACTTCCATCCATTGAGTGATAAAAGATTTAGTGTACACAACTTTTAGTAGTCACCACATAACACTTACATTTTGATGCTCAAGACAAAACTGTTCATGAATGGTTTAGTTTTTCACGTACTTAGAGTGTCCAAGAAAAATAAGAGACTAGTGTTCAAAGGTCAATTTGAGTGTGTTTTTTTTTAATTGCTGTGACGCTCTTAAATTTCCCTTGTGTTTTTTGTATGAGTTTAAAGACAATATCAATATTATTTTACAAATGTAGGACAAACAAGTTAATAAACTTAGGTCCTTGAATCAGAAGTTGTAAAACTTGTAGAGAAACAAAACTTGCAATGTTTTTAGTTAAATTTATCAGGTACCTACTACTCATTTACTTCGACTGTTGACTTTTAGTTAGAAATTAAGCAAAGATTTCTTTGGGCTATATTTCTCATTGACCATGGGCGACAAAGAGAGTTGACACAGCTATTGTACTTTTCAACAAGACAATGTCATGTGTTAAAGAAATTGCGAGCTGGAATTCTATAGTTAAATAATTTAAATAACTGTAAGTAAAGTTAATCAACCACAGGATAACATCAAAATTTTAAAATGCTAAAGAAATTTTAAAGAGTATATATAATTTTTGAGATTCCATATCCTTTATGTAGAATCTTTTTTGAGCAACTGGTAACAGTACAGGTGTTTAGACCTAGGAAGAAATGATAACTGGATTTATTTTTATTTGAAACCACTGGCATGTATTTTACTTGTTACTAATAACATCATGGAAGACAACGGCCACCCGCTCCATCAGGACTACGTCAGGGCGACTGCTGTCAATCAAAACAAGAACGGAGCGGTACAAAAACTCGTTCGTACCTCACTCGGTCAGACTCTTATCACCGCCACTCATTGATCAGGGAACATGAAATGCACCAAGATACCTGTGTGTAGTCGCTGAATAAACTCTATGTTGTCTGTTGTATTTATGTGTATTTTTCTGTTGTGTTGTCTTTATATGAGAAAAAGAGTCCTTGTAATCACAACAAATTTCCGTAAGGATCAATAAAGCAGTCTTAGTCTTAGTCTTAACTTAATTTACTTTTTAATATCTGCATTATATGATTATTTATGAAAATGTTACCACTGAAGAAAGAAGATTATGTCCTACGCGTCACGCATGTTAACCAATGCCAAGTCTTCCAAGTCACTGGTTTTCATGGCTGGTTCAGGCAACCCATTCCATGCTCTAACAGCGATAGGGAAGAAGGAGTATTTGTAGAAGTTTGTAATAATGTGTTAATGTACATATTTCTTTTATGCTAAGAAAAATAACAAGCTGTATTTAGTTTTCTCCCTTTGTATCTTTCTAAGGTACATACATTGTTATTCTCTTTTTCTATTTACTGTTCAGGCAGCATTACTGCTAATTGAGTTTCTCTCCCTTTCAAAATTAAATGTTTGAATGAATCAAGCTTTTTGTGATTATACATAATCTTCTACTACTAAAAGTTATATCAGGACTACCATTTGATTTGATTTAAACATTTATTTATGCAGCAGAGTTTCAGTTTTATTGTGACATTCCATAATGTTGTTAACTTTAAGCTGTGCCTCATTAACATAGATTTGATTGACTCATTTTGATATTTATGTATACTTTTAATACAGTGGCATTCATTTTACAATATTAGGACAGGTATTTTTTTTTATTGCAACTGGTCTGTGCTCAGTGTGCTAAATGTATATTTTTTTCAAATTACTTTGGTATTGCCTATATAAGGAAATGTATTTCTGGCATTTCTGTGCTCGCAAAACAAATTAGTCAGAATTTGAGCTCAAGCCCCCTTGACAGTGGTTTATGCCAGATATCCAGCATTTCATGCAGTTTGCAGGCCAAATTTGAAACTCACAGTGCCCCCAGTGCTGGTAGAAAGAGGAAACCCCCATGCCTCATTAATGTTTGCTGCCCCAGACTTGCTTCTCTCTATCTCATCCGAGCTAGGAAGCACTACAGCTGGGTTTCAGTCCACTGCATTGTAGCCTTTGACTTCCTCCACTCAAAGTCTGATGGGATTTTAGTTTTAGAAAGTGGTATAAGCTATATACCTTATCCTAGTCCAATGTGTTGACATAATTACTAACAAGAAAAAAAAAGACTCCTTTTATATTCCCTCCCAAGCAACCCTTAGATCTATTTCTTCTAAAATTCTTTGTTTCAATGCAGCATCTCCTTATGTCACTAAAATGTTCTTACAAATAGGTTTGTTTAGCTTATTGCTTTGTAATAAGGCTTGTCTTTGAGTCCGAAGATTATCTTTATCTTATCTTATATAATACAGACGTTACTTCAAAAAGAAGATGATCACGTCCTACGCGTCATGCATTTAGTCATGCATATTAACCAATGACTTAAATTCTGCCAAGTCACTGGTTTTTCTGGCTAGCTCAGGCAACCCATTCCATGCTCTAATAGCACTAGGGAAGAAGGAGTATTTGTACAAATTTGTCCTAGCATATGGGACGAGGAATGTGTCTTTATCTTTGTGTCTGTCAGAGTATTTTATTAAATTTTGTTTTTGTATTTGAAGATTATGGTTCAGTGTTTTATGTATAATTGCTACTTTACTTTTGAGTCTTCTGTCCTGAAGGCTTTTTAAATTTAGTGATTTTACTAATGGTGTTACCCTAGTCAAATGTGAATATTCGTTTGTTATGAATCTCACTGCTCTATTTTGTGTTTGTTCCAGTTTCTTAATGTTTTCTTGAGTTGAGGGGTCCCAAACGGTGGATGCATATTCTATTATTGGCCTAACCAAGGTTAATTAACATTTTAGTTTTATGTTCTTATTTGATTTATAGAAATTTCTTTTAATAAACCCTAATGCTTTGTTGGATTTTTTTTATAGTTTCATCAATATGTGGATTCCATGACGGTTTTTCATTTATTATAACACCTAGGTATTTTGCGTTTTTAGTCTGTGTTACTGGTTTGCCATGAATAAGATAAGTGGAATTAATTTGTTTTAGTTTTTTTGTTACTCTTAACAACTGACATTTTTCTGGGTGGAAAGACATGCTTCAATTTGATTCCCATTTCTGTAATTCATCTAATTCTCTTTGTAAAATATCTGTGTCTTGTGTTGTTTTTATTGTTCTATATATTATGCAATCATCTGCAAATAACCTGACTTTTGTTCCTGAACTAATGCAATTTGTTAAATCATTTATCTAAATTTAAAAAAGACTGTTCCTTGAGGTACAACTGAGTTTACTGTTATTGGTGTTGATTTAGAGCCATTTATTATTACAGTTTGTTCTCTCCCTATCAGAAAATCTTTAATCCACTGATGCAGTGGACCATTAATGCCGAAATATTTTATTTTTTTAAGCAAACTATGGTGGTGAACTTTGTCAAAAGCCTTGGAAAAATCTAGTAAGATAGCATCTATTTGTTCACTATTATCTAAACCTTTTGAAAAATCATCAATTAGTCCTATTAGTTGTGTTTCACATGATCTATATTTCCTAAAGCCATGTTGGTATGGTGTGAGGACATTATGTTGGTCTAATGGTTTATGATGTTGCTACATATTATGTGTTTTAGGATTTTACATGTGATGCTGGTAAGTGATACTGGTCTGTAGTTTCCTGGATCAGATTTTTCTCCTTTTTTAAATAGGGGGGTGACATTAGCTTCTTTCCAGTCCTTTGGTACTCTGCCCTGGTTAAGCGATGCCTGAAAGAGTATTTTGAACACTGGGACTAGCTCATTGCTTAGTTCTTTGAGTAATCTAGCTGGAATACCATCAGGTCCAGACGCTTTATTTGGTTTGGTGTTGGATAATAGTTTTTGAATTTCATTTTCTTGTACTACTAAAACTTCTATGTTGTCTACTTGGTTCAAATTAAGAAATATGTCTTTGTCTCCTGGGGCTGAGAATGCTGATGCAAAGTATTGTTTAGGATGTTTGCTTTAGTTTCATTATCATTATGTATTATGTTATGTTCATCTTTTAATGGCGCTATGCCTGTTGTTTCCATTTTCTTAGACTTAATGTATGACCATAGGTTTTTGTTGTTATCTTTAGATATTACATAGGTTTTCCTTCTGTTTACAAAGCTTCTTTAGTCTATTATTAAACCAGCATTTATTTATTTTGTTTGATGTGTATTAGTTGGTATATGATTTTCTATAGTGAAGAGTGCAGTATTACATGTGGCTGCGCAGCCCCACCTGTGACCTACATATTTTGCCACAACCAGGGCATGCATAACCATTGTCCGCAGGTGGTCAATTTAGATTTTCTTTTCATCGTCTGCGTTTGTCCTCGGCAGCAGATTTTCTTTTGGTCTCAAATGTGCATCCCGCGGCCTTGGTGAGTGACCTCCATCTGTCTCGTTCTGAGGCTGCATGCAACCAGGTGCTCTCTTCTATGTCAGCCAAGGAAAGTTGATGCCTAAGCTGGTCTTTGAGGTGTTTCCGTGTTTAGCTTATTGCTTTTTAACAATTTTACAAATAGGTTTGTTTAGCTTATTGCTTTATAACAAAGTCTATCAGCAAATTCTATGACCTCCTTCAGTCACAAAGCTGCTACGATCATTTTATTTCCCTGGCATTAGCTCTGGTTGGAATGATATTGAAATGGAGATTGACTCAACGATCATCTAGATCTACATAAAATTAGTCTCCCGTGTTGTTTTAGCCGCTTTGCAGCAGCACCAGAGTTTCCTCTCCGGGGCGCATTCCTGGGCCTTGGATGTAAAATTAGTACAGTTACAGTAAATGAAGACACTAGATCTACATCTATACCAGCACCAGGTCCATCGAAGGAAGATTGGCATACCAAGAAAGAATATAGGAGATAAAGATACTAATATATTTCTCTCAAAATGAAATAGTTCATTTAAAAGTTTGAATACCAGTAGTTTGATTTTGTGCATTCTTGTGTAATAATGTATAATTAAAGGCAGGGACCTGAGGGTTCAAAGGGTTAATATGCTCTTTATTTACTGTCAAAGTATCTTGACAACTATTGAGGCAAGTGTAACTTTTATCTACATTTCTCATCTATGATGTCCTTGGACTCAAACTCAAAAACTGTATTTATAGCAACACAGCAAAATATTCATATTAACAACAGCATAGAAAATGAAAAATTTTATTTTAAATACAATAATATAACAGATTATAATTGATCTAAATAATGTCAAGTCACTATTTACATTATCAAAAGCACAGAACAATTTTTGCAGGGATGTGACAGCACACAAAAGCAGGGGGGATAAATAGAATTAATAAGCATAAGAATTATTAGAATATTCCGGTGGATGACCCGAAAGTGATGTTCTTTATTAGTATCATGAATAAACATACCTATATAACTTCTTATAATACAATAATAATATACCACAGCTAGTCCAAAAGAATTTATATAATAATAGAGATACATTTAACTGAAACAACAAGAAAGTTGAGTAAAAAAAAAGATAAGGAACATTAACAAAAAATAAATGACTGCATGATGCAGTATATATACATAAATACAGAACAAGATACAAATAAATTATGTTGATTCCACCTAATTAGTTCTTACAAAGTACATCACTTGAGTACTTGTACCTGTAATAGAAATGATTGTTCTATTCATTGTATGTTAGGTTTTCAAACTTCGCTATCATTTCTGGTATTATAATCATGTTGTGAGGTTGGGTTACAGGGTTCAGGATGTCTAACAGTGGGTGTAGGAGAAGTACATGTCGCCATAATAATTTCTAATAATTTTATTTATAAAGGGCTCGATAACAAACAAAATGTACACTCAAGGTGCTTTGATAACATTACAAACATTAACACCAGAGCTAAAATAACAAACTAGTCTAGAAAAAGTTTTAAACAGGTAGGTCTTAATGTTCTTCTTGAAAGTAATGTAGCATGCTGTCTATCTGAGATCAACGGGAAGTGAGTTCCAAACCTTTGGTGCACTGAAAAAAGCCCGCAGACGTTAGCTTTTGAGGGGGAAACGTGGCACTGCTAAAAGCGTTATTGAGTCCATTGAGGGACATATGGAGTGATTAAATCTCCAAGATTCAATGGCATTTTTTTGTTGCAGATACACTGATGACAAAGTGTCGCCACCTTATAGTCTTTTCTCGCTTTCACAGGAACCCAGTGAAGCGTGCGCAGGAGCGTAGTAGCAGAATCTTGTCTTGTTTTTCTTAGGATTATACGTGCGGCGTTGTTCTGAATACGTTGCAGCTTGTCTATTTTGTCAAGGAGTATACCTGCTAGCACCTGCCATTCTAGTAGGTGAGCATGGGTACTCAACCTGAGGTTGGGAGGATTCTTTATTGTTTTCTACTGAGTCCTGTATTGTAGCTTTGTCACTAAGATTGTCTTGAGAAGGTCTAGTTTTGAAGTAGCATTTCTTTCAGACGCAGAAGAATGTAAAAACATCAACGCCAATTAGCAATCAAAAGATAATGACAGGTTCCCTTAGAGCACAAGGAAGTCTCTAAATGATGGAAAATCTCTAATAGATCCGGTGTGTCTGTGTCTTTGCCTCTAGGAATTGTTTTACTTCTCAAGATGTTCCCTGTCAATACAAGAGAACAAAATTTGATCAAAACATTTTTATAGTCAGTGGAACACAAAACTTGGCAAAGCTTTACTTAGGGGTTTAGTATAAAGAAAATATAAAGAGATATACACAGCATTGCTTACCATTTTATTCCATACATCTCTTGACCAATTATTTGGTTTACATTTCATCTTCATGCTGGTCTACCTTTTCATCATGTTGGTCTAAATAAGAATAAAAAAATTAATAAGAAAAACTTTTGCCTTGAAAAGGAAAAAAAAATTCTTTTGCTGCTTTTCATTTCATGTTAAACAAAACTATTATGATGATGCAGGTTTCACTTTATGTTTTAACTTAGTATTTTATGAATAAACTTTTAAGAAAAAAAAATACACCCAGTACATCTAAAAAGGATTTTGGCAGATAGGTCTGGAGAAAGAGTTAATGTAACAATCAGCTTTGGAATTGAATGTAATACCACGCTACATTCTGCCTACTCAATCCAGTCACACAAAAAATGTAGATTTTTGTCCATCAGGTTAGCTGGAATGTCCATTAGGTAGCTCTTGTGTATTCATAGCAGAGATTTATCCACTCAATTGCTGATGTTTTACTTTTTAAATGTTACAATTGCAAGAGACAGTTAAATTTTAAAAAAAGAGGAGAAATTTGATTTCTAAAATTTATAATAAATAATACAAAAATTAAAACGCAAAGAAACAGAGAAAAAATATTTAATAAAGAGACAAAAAAAAATGTTAGGGTAACTAAAACTTAAATTTTTATGGTAATAATATTCCTAATAAGAGTGATTAGACATACTTGAGGACAAAGTGGCAAGGAAAGCTGGCACTACTTGCATAGGAAAAGAGAACTGGCAGAAAAAAAAGCATTAGAGAAAAAAAGACCACTACTCGAGCTCAGTCTGGAATCACCTGCCAAGCGTGAAGCCTAACATTATGGACTCACATAGGTCTCACAAGCCAAGAAGGAAAAAACCTCAGCTAAACATAGTAAAGTCATCAATTAAATGTGTTTTCTCCGCAACTATTTAGTTGGTCTGCAAGTGCAAATGTTGACTAGTGTGCGTTGCATCACGAGCGGCGATATTTCCTTTGATGGACAGGTTCATATGTTCCTTGAGTGTGACTTAATTATTGTTACAAACCATCCATCGGAATATAAATGAAGACGTCTAACACAGATATACATCCTTATGAATTTCTTTTTTAAGCACTCAAAGAATGATTTCACTGGGAATCGCAAATACATTTTGATCACCACATTAAGTGCAGAGATGAAAAACCTGCGAATTATCACACATTTTTACACAAACGTTTGTAGATATCCTCATTACAATTAAATAAAGATGTTTCGAAACATCACTGGTTACATCGCTTCACAATGTCTCAGTGGATGAGAGATGAGCGTGATACAAACGACACAAATCCCAACTGTTCCTGTACAATCATATACATCTGATGGCTTATATTTTCATCCTTTTTTTTTTCAACATTTGTTTTGCAAACGTGCATCAGTTGAATAGCTGGAGCCCAATAAAAAGTTTCAGGCTTGCATTTTCGGCTGACTCCTGTTTTGAGCTTGTCGACCGACAACTTCATCGTGATAAACTGACTGCAACGAATTTTTACGATGGCGTCGTGTTAGATCTCTGGAAGGTGGTCTACAAGCATCCGGTTTGAGGGCTGAATCAGCCTCACAAACTTCGCACTCAACTAATGTTGAATGGGTTGAATCAGCCTCAAAGCTTGCACTCAACTAATTATGTCCCAACTATTATTCAACTGAACTGAAAAAACCGGTTATTTCACAAACTCATTCTTCTATGATATTTTTATAATGCCTTTAAACATTCCAAGTTATGATGATGCTTTGTCCAAGGCATTGTAGCACGTGAAAAAAAGCAAATCAAGAAAAAGGATGTGCACTGCTGGGTTGTCTACAAATGCACACAGACATAACCAACTATTTTGTCTTGGATCAACAATTCAATTGATGACTATTACTACATCTAGTCCTCAGCTAAAAATCCTCATGTTTAAAAAATAATACAATATCCTTTCCTATAAGTACAAAGATGGCCACCGAGACCGATCTTCTTTGAAAAAGTCCTCAACTACATCCTTTTAACATGAAGATGGCTAAAGAGCCCAGTCTTCGCTTTTAAAATTCCTCCGTTAATCATTCCTATAAACACGAAGATGGCTAAGGAGTCCAGTCTTCGCTTTTAAAATTCCTCCGTTAATCATTCCTATAAACACGAAGATGGCTAAGGAGTCCAGTCTTCGCTTTTAAAATTCCTCCGTTAATCATTCCTATAAACACGAAGATGGCTAAGGAGTCCAGTCTTCGCTTTTATGAAGTCCCAAGCTAAACATAGTAAAGTCATCAATTAAATGTGTTTTCTCCGCAACTATTTAGTTGGTCTGCAAGTGCAAATGTTGACTAGTGTGCGTTGCATCACGAGCGGCGATATTTCCTTTGATGGACAGGTTCATATGTTCCTTGAGTGTGACTTAATTATTGTTACAAACCATCCATCGGAATATAAATGAAGACGTCTAACACAGTTATACATCCTTATGAATTTCTTTTTTAAGCACTCGAAGAATGATTTCACTGGGAATCGCAAATACATTTTGATCACCACATTAAGTGCAGAGATGAAAAACCTGCGAATTATCACACATTTTTACACAAACGTTTGTAGATATCCTCATTACAATTAAATAAAGATGTTTCGAAACATCACTGGTTACATCGCTTCACAATGTCTCAGTGGATGAGAGATGAGCGTGATACAAACGACACAAATCCCAACTGTTCCTGTACAATCATATACATCTGATGGCTTATATTTTCATCCTTTTTTTTTTCAACATTTGTTTTGCAAACGTGCATCAGTTGAATAGCTGGAGCCCAATAAAAAGTTTCAGGCTTGCATTTTCGGCTGACTCCTGTTTTGAGCTTGTCGACCGACAACTTCATCGTGATAAACTGACTGCAACGAATTTTTACGATGGCGTCGTGTTAGATCTCTGGAAGGTGGTCTACAAGCATCCGGTTTGAGGGCTGAATCAGCCTCACAAACTTCGCACTCAACTAATGTTGAATGGGTTGAATCAGCCTCAAAGCTTGCACTCAACTAATTATGTCCCAACTATTATTCAACTGAACTGAAAAAACCGGTTATTTCACAAACTCATTCTTCTATGATATTTTTATAATGCCTTTAAACATTCCAAGTTATGATGATGCTTTGTCCAAGG
The DNA here is from genome assembly GCA_030265305.1 of Biomphalaria pfeifferi. Classification (NCBI taxonomy): domain Eukaryota; kingdom Metazoa; phylum Mollusca; class Gastropoda; family Planorbidae; genus Biomphalaria; species Biomphalaria pfeifferi. Next base: position 80,769 of record JASAOG010000387.1, read on the forward strand.
CATTGTAGCACGTGAAAAAAAGCAAATCAAGAAAAAGGATGTGCACTGCTGGGTTGTCTACAAATGCACACAGACATAACCAACTATTTTGTCTTGGATCAACAATTCAATTGATGACTATTACTACATCTAGTCCTCAGCTAAAAATCCTCATGTTTAAAAAATAATACAATATCCTTTCCTATAAGTACAAAGATGGCCACCGAGACCGATCTTCTTTGAAAAAGTCCTCAACTACATCCTTTTAACATGAAGATGGCTAAAGAGCCCAGTCTTCGCTTTTAAAATTCCTCCGTTAATCATTCCTATAAACACGAAGATGGCTAAGGAGTCCAGTCTTCGCTTTTAAAATTCCTCCGTTAATCATTCCTATAAACACGAAGATGGCTAAGGAGTCCAGTCTTCGCTTTTATGAAGTCCCAAGCTAAACATAGTAAAGTCATCAATTAAATGTGTTTTCTCCGCAACTATTTAGTTGGTCTGCAAGTGCAAATGTTGACTAGTGTGCGTTGCATCACGAGCGGCGATATTTCCTTTGATGGACAGGTTCATATGTTCCTTGAGTGTGACTTAATTATTGTTACAAACCATCCATCGGAATATAAATGAAGACGTCTAACACAGATATACATCCTTATGAATTTCTTTTTTAAGCACTCAAAGAATGATTTCACTGGGAATCGCAAATACATTTTGATCACCACATTAAGTGCAGAGATGAAAAACCTGCGAATTATCACACATTTTTACACAAACGTTTGTAGATATCCTCATTACAATTAAATAAAGATGTTTCGAAACATCACTGGTTACATCGCTTCACAATGTCTCAGTGGATGAGAGATGAGCGTGATACAAACGACACAAATCCCAACTGTTCCTGTACAATCATATACATCTGATGGCTTATATTTTCATCCTTTTTTTTTTCAACATTTGTTTTGCAAACGTGCATCAGTTGAATAGCTGGAGCCCAATAAAAAGTTTCAGGCTTGCATTTTCGGCTGACTCCTGTTTTGAGCTTGTCGACCGACAACTTCATCGTGATAAACTGACTGCAACGAATTTTTACGATGGCGTCGTGTTAGATCTCTGGAAGGTGGTCTACAAGCATCCGGTTTGAGGGCTGAATCAGCCTCACAAACTTCGCACTCAACTAATGTTGAATGGGTTGAATCAGCCTCAAAGCTTGCACTCAACTAATTATGTCCCAACTATTATTCAACTGAACTGAAAAAACCGGTTATTTCACAAACTCATTCTTCTATGATATTTTTATAATGCCTTTAAACATTCCAAGTTATGATGATGCTTTGTCCAAGGCATTGTAGCACGTGAAAAAAAGCAAATCAAGAAAAAGGATGTGCACTGCTGGGTTGTCTACAAATGCACACAGACATAACCAACTATTTTGTCTTGGATCAACAATTCAATTGATGACTATTACTACATCTAGTCCTCAGCTAAAAATCCTCATGTTTAAAAAATAATACAATATCCTTTCCTATAAGTACAAAGATGGCCACCGAGACCGATCTTCTTTGAAAAAGTCCTCAACTACATCCTTTTAACATGAAGATGGCTAAAGAGCCCAGTCTTCGCTTTTAAAATTCCTCCGTTAATCATTCCTATAAACACGAAGATGGCTAAGGAGTCCAGTCTTCGCTTTTAAAATTCCTCCGTTAATCATTCCTATAAACACGAAGATGGCTAAGGAGTCCAGTCTTCGCTTTTATGAAGTCCCAAGCTAAACATAGTAAAGTCATCAATTAAATGTGTTTTCTCCGCAACTATTTAGTTGGTCTGCAAGTGCAAATGTTGACTAGTGTGCGTTGCATCACGAGCGGCGATATTTCCTTTGATGGACAGGTTCATATGTTCCTTGAGTGTGACTTAATTATTGTTACAAACCATCCATCGGAATATAAATGAAGACGTCTAACACAGTTATACATCCTTATGAATTTCTTTTTTAAGCACTCGAAGAATGATTTCACTGGGAATCGCAAATACATTTTGATCACCACATTAAGTGCAGAGATGAAAAACCTGCGAATTATCACACATTTTTACACAAACGTTTGTAGATATCCTCATTACAATTAAATAAAGATGTTTCGAAACATCACTGGTTACATCGCTTCACAATGTCTCAGTGGATGAGAGATGAGCGTGATACAAACGACACAAATCCCAACTGTTCCTGTACAATCATATACATCTGATGGCTTATATTTTCATCCTTTTTTTTTTCAACATTTGTTTTGCAAACGTGCATCAGTTGAATAGCTGGAGCCCAATAAAAAGTTTCAGGCTTGCATTTTCGGCTGACTCCTGTTTTGAGCTTGTCGACCGACAACTTCATCGTGATAAACTGACTGCAACGAATTTTTACGATGGCGTCGTGTTAGATCTCTGGAAGGTGGTCTACAAGCATCCGGTTTGAGGGCTGAATCAGCCTCACAAACTTCGCACTCAACTAATGTTGAATGGGTTGAATCAGCCTCAAAGCTTGCACTCAACTAATTATGTCCCAACTATTATTCAACTGAACTGAAAAAACCGGTTATTTCACAAACTCATTCTTCTATGATATTTTTATAATGCCTTTAAACATTCCAAGTTATGATGATGCTTTGTCCAAGGCATTGTAGCACGTGAAAAAAAGCAAATCAAGAAAAAGGATGTGCACTGCTGGGTTGTCTACAAATGCACACAGACATAACCAACTATTTTGTCTTGGATCAACAATTCAATTGATGACTATTACTACATCTAGTCCTCAGCTAAAAATCCTCATGTTTAAAAAATAATACAATATCCTTTCCTATAAGTACAAAGATGGCCACCGAGACCGATCTTCTTTGAAAAAGTCCTCAACTACATCCTTTTAACATGAAGATGGCTAAAGAGCCCAGTCTTCGCTTTTAAAATTCCTCCGTTAATCATTCCTATAAACACGAAGATGGCTAAGGAGTCCAGTCTTCGCTTTTAAAATTCCTCCGTTAATCATTCCTATAAACACGAAGATGGCTAAGGAGTCCAGTCTTCGCTTTTATGAAGTCCCAAGCTAAACATAGTAAAGTCATCAATTAAATGTGTTTTCTCCGCAACTATTTAGTTGGTCTGCAAGTGCAAATGTTGACTAGTGTGCGTTGCATCACGAGCGGCGATATTTCCTTTGATGGACAGGTTCATATGTTCCTTGAGTGTGACTTAATTATTGTTACAAACCATCCATCGGAATATAAATGAAGACGTCTAACACAGTTATACATCCTTATGAATTTCTTTTTTAAGCACTCGAAGAATGATTTCACTGGGAATCGCAAATACATTTTGATCACCACATTAAGTGCAGAGATGAAAAACCTGCGAATTATCACACATTTTTACACAAACGTTTGTAGATATCCTCATTACAATTAAATAAAGATGTTTCGAAACATCACTGGTTACATCGCTTCACAATGTCTCAGTGGATGAGAGATGAGCGTGATACAAACGACACAAATCCCAACTGTTCCTGTACAATCATATACATCTGATGGCTTATATTTTCATAATTTTATTTTTCAACATTTGTTTTGCAAACGTGCATCAGTTGAATAGCTGGAGCCCAATAAAAAGTTTCAGGCTTGCATTTTCGGCTGACTCCTGTTTTGAGCTTGTCGACCGACAACTTCATCGTGATAAACTGACTGCAACGAATTTTTACGATGGCGTCGTGTTAGATCTCTGGAAGGTGGTCTACAAGCATCCGGTTTGAGGGCTGAATCAGCCTCACAAACTTCGCACTCAACTAATGTTGAATGGGTTGAATCAGCCTCAAAGCTTGCACTCAACTAATTATGTCCCAACTATTATTCAACTGAACTGAAAAAACCGGTTATTTCACAAACTCATTCTTCTATGATATTTTTATAATGCCTTTAAACATTCCAAGTTATGATGATGCTTTGTCCAAGGCATTGTAGCACGTGAAAAAAAGCAAAACAAGAAAAAGGATGTGCACTGCTGGGTTGTCTACAAATGCACACAGACATAACCAACTATTTTGTCTTGGATCAACAATTCAATTGATGACTATTACTACATCTAGTCCTCAGCTAAAAATCCTCATGTTTAAAAAATAATACAATATCCTTTTCTATAAGTACAAAGATGGCCACCGAGACCGATCTTCTTTGAAAAAGTCCTCAACTACATCCTTTTAACATGAAGATGGCTAAAGAGCCCAGTCTTCGCTTTTAAAATTCCTCCGTTAATCATTCCTATAAACACGAAGATGGCTAAGGAGTCCAGTCTTCGCTTTTAAAATTTCTCCGTTAATCATTCCTATAAACACGAAGATGGCTAAGGAGTCCAGTCTTCGCTTTTAAAATTCCTCCGTTAATCATTCCTATAAACACGAAGATGGCTAAGGAGTCCAGTCTTCGCTTTTAAAATTCCTCCGTTAATCATTCCTATAAACACGAAGATGGCTAAGGAGTCCAGTCTTCGCTTTTATGAAGTCCCAAGCTAAACATAGTAAAGTCATCAATTAAATGTGTTTTCTCCGCAACTATTTAGTTGGTCTGCAAGTGCAAATGTTGACTAGTGTGCGTTGCATCACGAGCGGCGATATTTCCTTTGATGGACAGGTTCATATGTTCCTTGAGTGTGACTTAATTATTGTTACAAACCATCCATCGGAATATAAATGAAGACGTCTAACACAGTTATACATCCTTATGAATTTCTTTTTTAAGCACTCGAAGAATGATTTCACTGGGAATCGCAAATACATTTTGATCACCACATTAAGTGCAGAGATGAAAAACCTGCGAATTATCACACATTTTTACACAAACGTTTGTAGATATCCTCATTACAATTAAATAAAGATGTTTCGAAACATCACTGGTTACATCGCTTCACAATGTCTCAGTGGATGAGAGATGAGCGTGATACAAACGACACAAATCCCAACTGTTCCTGTACAATCATATACATCTGATGGCTTATATTTTCATCCTTTTTTTTTTCAACATTTGTTTTGCAAACGTGCATCAGTTGAATAGCTGGAGCCCAATAAAAAGTTTCAGGCTTGCATTTTCGGCTGACTCCTGTTTTGAGCTTGTCGACCGACAACTTCATCGTGATAAACTGACTGCAACGAATTTTTACGATGGCGTCGTGTTAGATCTCTGGAAGGTGGTCTACAAGCATCCGGTTTGAGGGCTGAATCAGCCTCACAAACTTCGCACTCAACTAATGTTGAATGGGTTGAATCAGCCTCAAAGCTTGCACTCAACTAATTATGTCCCAACTATTATTCAACTGAACTGAAAAAACCGGTTATTTCACAAACTCATTCTTCTATGATATTTTTATAATGCCTTTAAACATTCCAAGTTATGATGATGCTTTGTCCAAGGCATTGTAGCACGTGAAAAAAAGCAAATCAAGAAAAAGGATGTGCACTGCTGGGTTGTCTACAAATGCACACAGACATAACCAACTATTTTGTCTTGGATCAACAATTCAATTGATGACTATTACTACATCTAGTCCTCAGCTAAAAATCCTCATGTTTAAAAAATAATACAATATCCTTTCCTATAAGTACAAAGATGGCCACCGAGACCGATCTTCTTTGAAAAAGTCCTCAACTACATCCTTTTAACATGAAGATGGCTAAAGAGCCCAGTCTTCGCTTTTAAAATTCCTCCGTTAATCATTCCTATAAACACGAAGATGGCTAAGGAGTCCAGTCTTCGCTTTTAAAATTCCTCCGTTAATCATTCCTATAAACACGAAGATGGCTAAGGAGTCCAGTCTTCGCTTTTATGAAGTCCCAAGCTAAACATAGTAAAGTCATCAATTAAATGTGTTTTCTCCGCAACTATTTAGTTGGTCTGCAAGTGCAAATGTTGACTAGTGTGCGTTGCATCACGAGCGGCGATATTTCCTTTGATGGACAGGTTCATATGTTCCTTGAGTGTGACTTAATTATTGTTACAAACCATCCATCGGAATATAAATGAAGACGTCTAACACAGTTATACATCCTTATGAATTTCTTTTTTAAGCACTCGAAGAATGATTTCACTGGGAATCGCAAATACATTTTGATCACCACATTAAGTGCAGAGATGAAAAACCTGCGAATTATCACACATTTTTACACAAACGTTTGTAGATATCCTCATTACAATTAAATAAAGATGTTTCGAAACATCACTGGTTACATCGCTTCACAATGTCTCAGTGGATGAGAGATGAGCGTGATACAAACGACACAAATCCCAACTGTTCCTGTACAATCATATACATCTGATGGCTTATATTTTCATCCTTTTTTTTTTCAACATTTGTTTTGCAAACGTGCATCAGTTGAATAGCTGGAGCCCAATAAAAAGTTTCAGGCTTGCATTTTCGGCTGACTCCTGTTTTGAGATTGTCGACCGACAACTTCATCGTGATAAACTGACTGCAACGAATTTTTACGATGGCGTCGTGTTAGATCTCTGGAAGGTGGTCTACAAGCATCCGGTTTGAGGGCTGAATCAGCCTCACAAACTTCGCACTCAACTAATGTTGAATGGGTTGAATCAGCCTCAAAGCTTGCACTCAACTAATTATGTCCCAACTATTATTCAACTGAACTGAAAAAACCGGTTATTTCACAAACTCATTCTTCTATGATATTTTTATAATGCCTTTAAACATTCCAAGTTATGATGATGCTTTGTCCAAGGCATTGTAGCACGTGAAAAAAAGCAAAACAAGAAAAAGGATGTGCACTGCTGGGTTGTCTACAAATGCACACAGACATAACCAACTATTTTGTCTTGGATCAACAATTCAATTGATGACTATTACTACATCTAGTCCTCAGCTAAAAATCCTCATGTTTAAAAAATAATACAATATCCTTTCCTATAAGTACAAAGATGGCCACCGAGACCGATCTTCTTTGAAAAAGTCCTCAACTACATCCTTTTAACATGAAGATGGCTAAAGAGCCCAGTCTTCGCTTTTAAAATTCCTCCGTTAATCATTCCTATAAACACGAAGATGGCTAAGGAGTCCAGTCTTCGCTTTTAAAATTCCTCCGTTAATCATTCCTATAAACACGAAGATGGCTAAGGAGTCCAGTCTTCGCTTTTATGAAGTCCCAAGCTAAACATAGTAAAGTCATCAATTAAATGTGTTTTCTCCGCAACTATTTAGTTGGTCTGCAAGTGCAAATGTTGACTAGTGCGCGTTGCATCACGAGCGGCGATATTTCCTTTGATGGACAGGTTCATATGTTCCTTGAGTGTGACTTAATTATTGTTACAAACCATCCATCGGAATATAAATGAAGACGTCTAACACAGTTATACATCCTTATGAATTTCTTTTTTAAGCACTCAAAGAATGATTTCACTGGGAATCGCAAATACATTTTGATCACCACATTAAGTGCAGAGATGAAAAACCTGCGAATTATCACACATTTTTACACAAACGTTTGTAGATATCCTCATTACAATTAAATAAAGATGTTTCGAAACATCACTGGTTACATCGCTTCACAATGTCTCAGTGGATGAGAGATGAGCGTGATACAAACGACACAAATCCCAACTGTTCCTGTACAATCATATACATCTGATGGCTTATATTTTCATCCTTTTTTTTTTCAACATTTGTTTTGCAAACGTGCATCAGTTGAATAGCTGGAGCCCAATAAAAAGTTTCAGGCTTGCATTTTCGGCTGACTCCTGTTTTGAGCTTGTCGACCGACAACTTCATCGTGATAAACTGACTGCAACGAATTTTTACGATGGCGTCGTGTTAGATCTCTGGAAGGTGGTCTACAAGCATCCGGTTTGAGGGCTGAATCAGCCTCACAAACTTCGCACTCAACTAATGTTGAATGGGTTGAATCAGCCTCAAAGCTTGCACTCAACTAATTATGTCCCAACTATTATTCAACTGAACTGAAAAAACCGGTTATTTCACAAACTCATTCTTCTATGATATTTTTATAATGCCTTTAAACATTCCAAGTTATGATGATGCTTTGTCCAAGGCATTGTAGCACGTGAAAAAAAGCAAAACAAGAAAAAGGATGTGCACTGCTGGGTTGTCTACAAATGCACACAGACATAACCAACTATTTTGTCTTGGATCAACAATTCAATTGATGACTATTACTACATCTAGTCCTCAGCTAAAAATCCTCATGTTTAAAAAATAATACAATATCCTTTCCTATAAGTACAAAGATGGCCACCGAGACCGATCTTCTTTGAAAAAGTCCTCAACTACATCCTTTTAACATGAAGATGGCTAAAGAGCCCAGTCTTCGCTTTTAAAATTCCTCCGTTAATCATTCCTATAAACACGAAGATGGCTAAGGAGTCCAGTCTTCGCTTTTAAAATTCCTCCGTTAATCATTCCTATAAACACGAAGATGGCTAAGGAGTCCAGTCTTCGCTTTTAAAATTCCTCCGTTAATCATTCCTATAAACACGAAGATGGCTAAGGAGTCCAGTCTTCGCTTTTATGAAGTCCCAAGCTAAACATAGTAAAGTCATCAATTAAATGTGTTTTCTCCGCAACTATTTAGTTGGTCTGCAAGTGCAAATGTTGACTAGTGTGCGTTGCATCACGAGCGGCGATATTTCCTTTGATGGACAGGTTCATATGTTCCTTGAGTGTGACTTAATTATTGTTACAAACCATCCATCGGAATATAAATGAAGACGTCTAACACAGTTATACATCCTTATGAATTTCTTTTTTAAGCACTCGAAGAATGATTTCACTGGGAATCGCAAATACATTTTGATCACCACATTAAGTGCAGAGATGAAAAACCTGCGAATTATCACACATTTTTACACAAACGTTTGTAGATATCCTCATTACAATTAAATAAAGATGTTTCGAAACATCACTGGTTACATCGCTTCACAATGTCTCAGTGGATGAGAGATGAGCGTGATACAAACGACACAAATCCCAACTGTTCCTGTACAATCATATACATCTGATGGCTTATATTTTCATCCTTTTTTTTTTCAACATTTGTTTTGCAAACGTGCATCAGTTGAATAGCTGGAGCCCAATAAAAAGTTTCAGGCTTGCATTTTCGGCTGACTCCTGTTTTGAGCTTGTCGACCGACAACTTCATCGTGATAAACTGACTGCAACGAATTTTTACGATGGCGTCGTGTTAGATCTCTGGAAGGTGGTCTACAAGCATCCGGTTTGAGGGCTGAATCAGCCTCACAAACTTCGCACTCAACTAATGTTGAATGGGTTGAATCAGCCTCAAAGCTTGCACTCAACTAATTATGTCCCAACTATTATTCAACTGAACTGAAAAAACCGGTTATTTCACAAACTCATTCTTCTATGATATTTTTATAATGCCTTTAAACATTCCAAGTTATGATGATGCTTTGTCCAAGGCATTGTAGCACGTGAAAAAAAGCAAAACAAGAAAAAGGATGTGCACTGCTGGGTTGTCTACAAATGCACACAGACATAACCAACTATTTTGTCTTGGATCAACAATTCAATTGATGACTATTACTACATCTAGTCCTCAGCTAAAAATCCTCATGTTTAAAAAATAATACAATATCCTTTCCTATAAGTACAAAGATGGCCACCGAGACCGATCTTCTTTGAAAAAGTCCTCAACTACATCCTTTTAACATGAAGATGGCTAAAGAGCCCAGTCTTCGCTTTTAAAATTCCTCCGTTAATCATTCCTATAAACACGAAGATGGCTAAGGAGTCCAGTCTTCGCTTTTATGAAGTCCCAAGCTAAACATAGTAAAGTCATCAATTAAATGTGTTTTCTCCGCAACTATTTAGTTGGTCTGCAAGTGCAAATGTTGACTAGTGTGCGTTGCATCACGAGCGGCGATATTTCCTTTGATGGACAGGTTTATATGTTCCTTGAGTGTGACTTAGTTATTGTTACAAACCATCCATCGTAATATAAATGAAGACGTCTAACACAGTTATACATCCTTATGAATTTCTTTTTTAAGCACTCAAAGAATGATTTCACTGGGAATCGCAAATACATTTTGATCACCACATTAAGTGCAGAGATGAAAAACCTGCGAATTATCACACATTTTTACACAAACGTTTGTAGATATCCTCATTACAATTAAATAAAGATGTTTCGAAACATCACTGGTTACATCGCTTCACAATGTCTCAGTGGATGAGAGATGAGCGTGATACAAACGACACAAATCCCAACTGTTCCTGTACAATCATATACATCTGATGGCTTATATTTTCATCCTTTTTTTTTTCAACATTTGTTTTGCAAACGTGCATCAGTTGAATAGCTGGAGCCCAATAAAAAGTTTCAGGCTTGCATTTTCGGCTGACTCCTGTTTTGAGCTTGTCGACCGACAACTTCATCGTGATAAACTGACTGCAACGAATTTTTACGATGGCGTCGTGTTAGATCTCTGGAAGGTGGTCTACAAGCATCCGGTTTGAGGGCTGAATCAGCCTCACAAACTTCGCACTCAACTAATGTTGAATGGGTTGAATCAGCCTCAAAGCTTGCACTCAACTAATTATGTCCCAACTATTATTCAACTGAACTGAAAAAACCGGTTATTTCACAAACTCATTCTTCTATGATATTTTTATAATGCCTTTAAACATTCCAAGTTATGATGATGCTTTGTCCAAGGCATTGTAGCACGTGAAAAAAAGCAAAACAAGAAAAAGGATGTGCACTGCTGGGTTGTCTACAAATGCACACAGACATAACCAACTATTTTGTCTTGGATCAACAATTCAATTGATGACTATTACTACATCTAGTCCTCAGCTAAAAATCCTCATGTTTAAAAAATAATACAATATCCTTTCCTATAAGTACAAAGATGGCCACCGAGACCGATCTTCTTTGAAAAAGTCCTCAACTACATCCTTTTAACATGAAGATGGCTAAAGAGCCCAGTCTTCGCTTTTAAAATTCCTCCGTTAATCATTCCTATAAACACGAAGATGGCTAAGGAGTCCAGTCTTCGCTTTTAAAATTCCTCCGTTAATCATTCCTATAAACACGAAATGGCTAAGGAGTCCAGTCTTCGCTTTTAAAATTCCTCCGTTAATCATTCCTATAAACACGAAGATGGCTAAGGAGTCCAGTCTTCGCTTTTATGAAGTCCCAAGCTAAACATAGTAAAGTCATCAATTAAATGTGTTTTCTCCGCAACTATTTAGTTGGTCTGCAAGTGCAAATGTTGACTAGTGCGCGTTGCATCACGAGCGGCGATATTTCCTTTGATGGACAGGTTCATATGTTCCTTGAGTGTGACTTAATTATTGTTACAAACCATCCATCGGAATATAAATGAAGACGTCTAACACAGTTATACATCCTTATGAATTTCTTTTTTAAGCACTCAAAGAATGATTTCACTGGGAATCGCAAATACATTTTGATCACCACATTAAGTGCAGAGATGAAAAACCTGCGAATTATCACACATTTTTACACAAACGTTTGTAGATATCCTCATTACAATTAAATAAAGATGTTTCGAAACATCACTGGTTACATCGCTTCACAATGTCTCAGTGGATGAGAGATGAGCGTGATACAAACGACACAAATCCCAACTGTTCCTGTACAATCATATACATCTGATGGCTTATATTTTCATCCTTTTTTTTTTCAACATTTGTTTTGCAAACGTGCATCAGTTGAATAGCTGGAGCCCAATAAAAAGTTTCAGGCTTGCATTTTCGGCTGACTCCTGTTTTGAGCTTGTCGACCGACAACTTCATCGTGATAAACTGACTGCAACGAATTTTTACGATGGCGTCGTGTTAGATCTCTGGAAGGTGGTCTACAAGCATCCGGTTTGAGGGCTGAATCAGCCTCACAAACTTCGCACTCAACTAATGTTGAATGGGTTGAATCAGCCTCAAAGCTTGCACTCAACTAATTATGTCCCAACTATTATTCAACTGAACTGAAAAAACCGGTTATTTCACAAACTCATTCTTCTATGATATTTTTATAATGCCTTTAAACATTCCAAGTTATGATGATGCTTTGTCCAAGGCATTGTAGCACGTGAAAAAAAGCAAAACAAGAAAAAGGATGTGCACTGCTGGGTTGTCTACAAATGCACACAGACATAACCAACTATTTTGTCTTGGATCAACAATTCAATTGATGACTATTACTACATCTAGTCCTCAGCTAAAAATCCTCATGTTTAAAAAATAATACAATATCCTTTCCTATAAGTACAAAGATGGCCACCGAGACCGATCTTCTTTGAAAAAGTCCTCAACTACATCCTTTTAACATGAAGATGGCTAAAGAGCCCAGTCTTCGCTTTTAAAGTTCCTCCGTTAATCATTCCTATAAACACGAAGATGGCTAAGGAGTCCAGTCTTCGCTTTTAAAATTCCTCCGTTAATCATTCCTATAAACACGAAGATGGCTAAGGAGTCCAGTCTTCGCTTTTAAAATTCCTCCGTTAATCATTCCTATAAACACGAAGATGGCTAAGGAGTCCAGTCTTCGCTTTTATGAAGTCCCAAGCTAAACATAGTAAAGTCATCAATTAAATGTGTTTTCTCCGCAACTATTTAGTTGGTCTGCAAGTGCAAATGTTGACTAGTGTGCGTTGCATCACGAGCAGCGATATTTCCTTTGATGGACAGGTTCATATGTTCCTTGAGTGTGACTTAATTATTGTTACAAACCATCCATCGGAATATAAATGAAGACGTCTAACACAGTTATACATCCTTATGAATTTCTTTTTTAAGCACTCGAAGAATGATTTCACTGGGAATCGCAAATACATTTTGATCACCACATTAAGTGCAGAGATGAAAAACCTGCGAATTATCACACATTTTTACACAAACGTTTGTAGATATCCTCATTACAATTAAATAAAGATGTTTCGAAACATCACTGGTTACATCGCTTCACAATGTCTCAGTGGATGAGAGATGAGCGTGATACAAACGACACAAATCCCAACTGTTCCTGTACAATCATATACATCTGATGGCTTATATTTTCATCCTTTTTTTTTTCAACATTTGTTTTGCAAACGTGCATCAGTTGAATAGCTGGAGCCCAATAAAAAGTTTCAGGCTTGCATTTTCGGCTGACTCCTGTTTTGAGCTTGTCGACCGACAACTTCATCGTGATAAACTGACTGCAACGAATTTTTACGATGGCGTCGTGTTAGATCTCTGGAAGGTGGTCTACAAGCATCCGGTTTGAGGGCTGAATCAGCCTCACAAACTTCGCACTCAACTAATGTTGAATGGGTTGAATCAGCCTCAAAGCTTGCACTCAACTAATTATGTCCCAACTATTATTCAACTGAACTGAAAAAACCGGTTATTTCACAAACTCATTCTTCTATGATATTTTTATAATGCCTTTAAACATTCCAAGTTATGATGATGCTTTGTCCAAGGCATTGTAGCACGTGAAAAAAAGCAAAACAAGAAAAAGGATGTGCACTGCTGGGTTGTCTACAAATGCACACAGACATAACCAACTTTTTTGTCTTGGATCAACAATTCAATTGATGACTATTACTACATCTAGTCCTCAGCTAAAAATCCTCATGTTTAAAAAATAATACAATATCCTTTCCTATAAGTACAAAGATGGCCACCGAGACCGATCTTCTTTGAAAAAGTCCTCAACTACATCCTTTTAACATGAAGATGGCTAAAGAGCCCAGTCTTCGCTTTTAAAATTCCTCCGTTAATCATTCCTATAAACACGAAGATGGCTAAGGAGTCCAGTCTTCGCTTTTATGAAGTCCCAAGCTAAACATAGTAAAGTCATCAATTAAATGTGTTTTCTCCGCAACTATTTAGTTGGTCTGCAAGTGCAAATGTTGACTAGTGTGCGTTGCATCACGAGCGGCGATATTTCCTTTGATGGACAGGTTCATATGTTCCTTGAGTGTGACTTAATTATTGTTACAAACCATCCATCGGAATATAAATGAAGACGTCTAACACAGATATACATCCTTATGAATTTCTTTTTTAAGCACTCAAAGAATGATTTCACTGGGAATCGCAAATACATTTTGATCACCACATTAAGTGCAGAGATGAAAAACCTGCGAATTATCACACATTTTTACACAAACGTTTGTAGATATCCTCATTACAATTAAATAAAGATGTTTCGAAACATCACTGGTTACATCGCTTCACAATGTCTCAGTGGATGAGAGATGAGCGTGATACAAACGACACAAATCCCAACTGTTCCTGTACAATCATATACATCTGATGGCTTATATTTTCATCCTTTTTTTTTTCAACATTTGTTTTGCAAACGTGCATCAGTTGAATAGCTGGAGCCCAATAAAAAGTTTCAGGCTTGCATTTTCGGCTGACTCCTGTTTTGAGCTTGTCGACCGACAACTTCATCGTGATAAACTGACTGCAACGAATTTTTACGATGGCGTCGTGTTAGATCTCTGGAAGGTGGTCTACAAGCATCCGGTTTGAGGGCTGAATCAGCCTCACAAACTTCGCACTCAACTAATGTTGAATGGGTTGAATCAGCCTCAAAGCTTGCACTCAACTAATTATGTCCCAACTATTATTCAACTGAACTGAAAAAACCGGTTATTTCACAAACTCATTCTTCTATGATATTTTTATAATGCCTTTAAACATTCCAAGTTATGATGATGCTTTGTCCAAGGCATTGTAGCACGTGAAAAAAAGCAAAACAAGAAAAAGGATGTGCACTGCTGGGTTGTCTACAAATGCACACAGACATAACCAACTTTTTTGTCTTGGATCAACAATTCAATTGATGACTATTACTACATCTAGTCCTCAGCTAAAAATCCTCATGTTTAAAAAATAATACAATATCCTTTCCTATAAGTACAAAGATGGCCACCGAGACCGATCTTCTTTGAAAAAGTCCTCAACTACATCCTTTTAACATGAAGATGGCTAAAGAGCCCAGTCTTCGCTTTTAAAATTCCTCCGTTAATCATTCCTATAAACACGAAGATGGCTAAGGAGTCCAGTCTTCGCTTTTATGAAGTCCCAAGCTAAACATAGTAAAGTCATCAATTAAATGTGTTTTCTCCGCAACTATTTAGTTGGTCTGCAAGTGCAAATGTTGACTAGTGTGCGTTGCATCACGAGCGGCGATATTTCCTTTGATGGACAGGTTCATATGTTCCTTGAGTGTGACTTAATTATTGTTACAAACCATCCATCGGAATATAAATGAAGACGTCTAACACAGATATACATCCTTATGAATTTCTTTTTTAAGCACTCAAAGAATGATTTCACTGGGAATCGCAAATACATTTTGATCACCACATTAAGTGCAGAGATGAAAAACCTGCGAATTATCACACATTTTTACACAAACGTTTGTAGATATCCTCATTACAATTAAATAAAGATGTTTCGAAACATCACTGGTTACATCGCTTCACAATGTCTCAGTGGATGAGAGATGAGCGTGATACAAACGACACAAATCCCAACTGTTCCTGTACAATCATATACATCTGATGGCTTATATTTTCATCCTTTTATTTTTCAACATTTGTTTTGCAAACGTGCATCAGTTGAATAGCTGGAGCCCAATAAAAAGTTTCAGGCTTGCATTTTCGGCTGACTCCTGTTTTGAGCTTGTCGACCGACAACTTCATCGTGATAAACTGACTGCAACGAATTTTTACGATGGCGTCGTGTTAGATCTCTGGAAGGTGGTCTACAAGCATCCGGTTTGAGGGCTGAATCAGCCTCACAAACTTCGCACTCAACTAATGTTGAATGGGTTGAATCAGCCTCAAAGCTTGCACTCAACTAATTATGTCCCAACTATTATTCAACTGAACTGAAAAAACCGGTTATTTCACAAACTCATTCTTCTATGATATTTTTATAATGCCTTTAAACATTCCAAGTTATGATGATGCTTTGTCCAAGGCATTGTAGCACGTGAAAAAAAGCAAAACAAGAAAAAGGATGTGCACTGCTGGGTTGTCTACAAATGCACACAGACATAACCAACTATTTTGTCTTGGATCAACAATTCAATTGATGACTATTACTACATCTAGTCCTCAGCTAAAAATCCTCATGTTTAAAAAATAATACAATATCCTTTCCTATAAGTACAAAGATGGCCACCGAGACCGATCTTCTTTGAAAAAGTCCTCAACTACATCCTTTTAACATGAAGATGGCTAAAGAGCCCAGTCTTCGCTTTTAAAATTCCTCCGTTAATCATTCCTATAAACACGAAGATGGCTAAGGAGTCCAGTCTTCGCTTTTAAAATTCCTCCGTTAATCATTCCTATAAACACGAAATGGCTAAGGAGTCCAGTCTTCGCTTTTAAAATTCCTCCGTTAATCATTCCTATAAACACGAAGATGGCTAAGGAGTCCAGTCTTCGCTTTTATGAAGTCCCAAGCTAAACATAGTAAAGTCATCAATTAAATGTGTTTTCTCCGCAACTATTTAGTTGGTCTGCAAGTGCAAATGTTGACTAGTGCGCGTTGCATCACGAGCGGCGATATTTCCTTTGATGGACAGGTTCATATGTTCCTTGAGTGTGACTTAATTATTGTTACAAACCATCCATCGGAATATAAATGAAGACGTCTAACACAGTTATACATCCTTATGAATTTCTTTTTTAAGCACTCAAAGAATGATTTCACTGGGAATCGCAAATACATTTTGATCACCACATTAAGTGCAGAGATGAAAAACCTGCGAATTATCACACATTTTTACACAAACGTTTGTAGATATCCTCATTACAATTAAATAAAGATGTTTCGAAACATCACTGGTTACATCGCTTCACAATGTCTCAGTGGATGAGAGATGAGCGTGATACAAACGACACAAATCCCAACTGTTCCTGTACAATCATATACATCTGATGGCTTATATTTTCATCCTTTTTTTTTTCAACATTTGTTTTGCAAACGTGCATCAGTTGAATAGCTGGAGCCCAATAAAAAGTTTCAGGCTTGCATTTTCGGCTGACTCCTGTTTTGAGCTTGTCGACCGACAACTTCATCGTGATAAACTGACTGCAACGAATTTTTACGATGGCGTCGTGTTAGATCTCTGGAAGGTGGTCTACAAGCATCCGGTTTGAGGGCTGAATCAGCCTCACAAACTTCGCACTCAACTAATGTTGAATGGGTTGAATCAGCCTCAAAGCTTGCACTCAACTAATTATGTCCCAACTATTATTCAACTGAACTGAAAAAACCGGTTATTTCACAAACTCATTCTTCTATGATATTTTTATAATGCCTTTAAACATTCCAAGTTATGATGATGCTTTGTCCAAGGCATTGTAGCACGTGAAAAAAAGCAAATCAAGAAAAAGGATGTGCACTGCTGGGTTGTCTACAAATGCACACAGACATAACCAACTATTTTGTCTTGGATCAACAATTCAATTGATGACTATTACTACATCTAGTCCTCAGCTAAAAATCCTCATGTTTAAAAAATAATACAATATCCTTTCCTATAAGTACAAAGATGGCCACCGAGACCGATCTTCTTTGAAAAAGTCCTCAACTACATCCTTTTAACATGAAGATGGCTAAAGAGCCCAGTCTTCGCTTTTAAAATTCCTCCGTTAATCATTCCTATAAACACGAAGATGGCTAAGGAGTCCAGTCTTCGCTTTTAAAATTCCTCCGTTAATCATTCCTATAAACACGAAGATGGCTAAGGAGTCCAGTCTTCGCTTTTATGAAGTCCCAAGCTAAACATAGTAAAGTCATCAATTAAATGTGTTTTCTCCGCAACTATTTAGTTGGTCTGCAAGTGCAAATGTTGACTAGTGTGCGTTGCATCACGAGCGGCGATATTTCCTTTGATGGACAGGTTCATATGTTCCTTGAGTGTGACTTAATTATTGTTACAAACCATCCATCGGAATATAAATGAAGACGTCTAACACAGTTATACATCCTTATGAATTTCTTTTTTAAGCACTCGAAGAATGATTTCACTGGGAATCGCAAATACATTTTGATCACCACATTAAGTGCAGAGATGAAAAACCTGCGAATTATCACACATTTTTACACAAACGTTTGTAGATATCCTCATTACAATTAAATAAAGATGTTTCGAAACATCACTGGTTACATCGCTTCACAATGTCTCAGTGGATGAGAGATGAGCGTGATACAAACGACACAAATCCCAACTGTTCCTGTACAATCATATACATCTGATGGCTTATATTTTCATCCTTTTTTTTTTCAACATTTGTTTTGCAAACGTGCATCAGTTGAATAGCTGGAGCCCAATAAAAAGTTTCAGGCTTGCATTTTCGGCTGACTCCTGTTTTGAGCTTGTCGACCGACAACTTCATCGTGATAAACTGACTGCAACGAATTTTTACGATGGCGTCGTGTTAGATCTCTGGAAGGTGGTCTACAAGCATCCGGTTTGAGGGCTGAATCAGCCTCACAAACTTCGCACTCAACTAATGTTGAATGGGTTGAATCAGCCTCAAAGCTTGCACTCAACTAATTATGTCCCAACTATTATTCAACTGAACTGAAAAAACCGGTTATTTCACAAACTCATTCTTCTATGATATTTTTATAATGCCTTTAAACATTCCAAGTTATGATGATGCTTTGTCCAAGGCATTGTAGCACGTGAAAAAAAGCAAAACAAGAAAAAGGATGTGCACTGCTGGGTTGTCTACAAATGCACACAGACATAACCAACTTTTTTGTCTTGGATCAACAATTCAATTGATGACTATTACTACATCTAGTCCTCAGCTAAAAATCCTCATGTTTAAAAAATAATACAATATCCTTTCCTATAAGTACAAAGATGGCCACCGAGACCGATCTTCTTTGAAAAAGTCCTCAACTACATCCTTTTAACATGAAGATGGCTAAAGAGCCCAGTCTTCGCTTTTAAAATTCCTCCGTTAATCATTCCTATAAACACGAAGATGGCTAAGGAGTCCAGTCTTCGCTTTTATGAAGTCCCAAGCTAAACATAGTAAAGTCATCAATTAAATGTGTTTTCTCCGCAACTATTTAGTTGGTCTGCAAGTGCAAATGTTGACTAGTGTGCGTTGCATCACGAGCGGCGATATTTCCTTTGATGGACAGGTTCATATGTTCCTTGAGTGTGACTTAATTATTGTTACAAACCATCCATCGGAATATAAATGAAGACGTCTAACACAGATATACATCCTTATGAATTTCTTTTTTAAGCACTCAAAGAATGATTTCACTGGGAATCGCAAATACATTTTGATCACCACATTAAGTGCAGAGATGAAAAACCTGCGAATTATCACACATTTTTACACAAACGTTTGTAGATATCCTCATTACAATTAAATAAAGATGTTTCGAAACATCACTGGTTACATCGCTTCACAATGTCTCAGTGGATGAGAGATGAGCGTGATACAAACGACACAAATCCCAACTGTTCCTGTACAATCATATACATCTGATGGCTTATATTTTCATCCTTTTTTTTTTCAACATTTGTTTTGCAAACGTGCATCAGTTGAATAGCTGGAGCCCAATAAAAAGTTTCAGGCTTGCATTTTCGGCTGACTCCTGTTTTGAGCTTGTCGACCGACAACTTCATCGTGATAAACTGACTGCAACGAATTTTTACGATGGCGTCGTGTTAGATCTCTGGAAGGTGGTCTACAAGCATCCGGTTTGAGGGCTGAATCAGCCTCACAAACTTCGCACTCAACTAATGTTGAATGGGTTGAATCAGCCTCAAAGCTTGCACTCAACTAATTATGTCCCAACTATTATTCAACTGAACTGAAAAAACCGGTTATTTCACAAACTCATTCTTCTATGATATTTTTATAATGCCTTTAAACATTCCAAGTTATGATGATGCTTTGTCCAAGGCATTGTAGCACGTGAAAAAAAGCAAAACAAGAAAAAGGATGTGCACTGCTGGGTTGTCTACAAATGCACACAGACATAACCAACTTTTTTGTCTTGGATCAACAATTCAATTGATGACTATTACTACATCTAGTCCTCAGCTAAAAATCCTCATGTTTAAAAAATAATACAATATCCTTTCCTATAAGTACAAAGATGGCCACCGAGACCGATCTTCTTTGAAAAAGTCCTCAACTACATCCTTTTAACATGAAGATGGCTAAAGAGCCCAGTCTTCGCTTTTAAAATTCCTCCGTTAATCATTCCTATAAACACGAAGATGGCTAAGGAGTCCAGTCTTCGCTTTTATGAAGTCCCAAGCTAAACATAGTAAAGTCATCAATTAAATGTGTTTTCTCCGCAACTATTTAGTTGGTCTGCAAGTGCAAATGTTGACTAGTGTGCGTTGCATCACGAGCGGCGATATTTCCTTTGATGGACAGGTTCATATGTTCCTTGAGTGTGACTTAATTATTGTTACAAACCATCCATCGGAATATAAATGAAGACGTCTAACACAGATATACATCCTTATGAATTTCTTTTTTAAGCACTCAAAGAATGATTTCACTGGGAATCGCAAATACATTTTGATCACCACATTAAGTGCAGAGATGAAAAACCTGCGAATTATCACACATTTTTACACAAACGTTTGTAGATATCCTCATTACAATTAAATAAAGATGTTTCGAAACATCACTGGTTACATCGCTTCACAATGTCTCAGTGGATGAGAGATGAGCGTGATACAAACGACACAAATCCCAACTGTTCCTGTACAATCATATACATCTGATGGCTTATATTTTCATCCTTTTATTTTTCAACATTTGTTTTGCAAACGTGCATCAGTTGAATAGCTGGAGCCCAATAAAAAGTTTCAGGCTTGCATTTTCGGCTGACTCCTGTTTTGAGCTTGTCGACCGACAACTTCATCGTGATAAACTGACTGCAACGAATTTTTACGATGGCGTCGTGTTAGATCTCTGGAAGGTGGTCTACAAGCATCCGGTTTGAGGGCTGAATCAGCCTCACAAACTTCGCACTCAACTAATGTTGAATGGGTTGAATCAGCCTCAAAGCTTGCACTCAACTAATTATGTCCCAACTATTATTCAACTGAACTGAAAAAACCGGTTATTTCACAAACTCATTCTTCTATGATATTTTTATAATGCCTTTAAACATTCCAAGTTATGATGATGCTTTGTCCAAGGCATTGTAGCACGTGAAAAAAAGCAAAACAAGAAAAAGGATGTGCACTGCTGGGTTGTCTACAAATGCACACAGACATAACCAACTATTTTGTCTTGGATCAACAATTCAATTGATGACTATTACTACATCTAGTCCTCAGCTAAAAATCCTCATGTTTAAAAAATAATACAATATCCTTTCCTATAAGTACAAAGATGGCCACCGAGACCGATCTTCTTTGAAAAAGTCCTCAACTACATCCTTTTAACATGAAGATGGCTAAAGAGCCCAGTCTTCGCTTTTAAAATTCCTCCGTTAATCATTCCTATAAACACGAAGATGGCTAAGGAGTCCAGTCTTCGCTTTTATGAAGTCCCAAGCTAAACATAGTAAAGTCATCAATTAAATGTGTTTTCTCCGCAACTATTTAGTTGGTCTGCAAGTGCAAATGTTGACTAGTGTGCGTTGCATCACGAGCGGCGATATTTCCTTTGATGGACAGGTTCATATGTTCCTTGAGTGTGACTTAATTATTGTTACAAACCATCCATCGGAATATAAATGAAGACGTCTAACACAGATATACATCCTTATGAATTTCTTTTTTAAGCACTCAAAGAATGATTTCACTGGGAATCGCAAATACATTTTGATCACCACATTAAGTGCAGAGATGAAAAACCTGCGAATTATCACACATTTTTACACAAACGTTTGTAGATATCCTCATTACAATTAAATAAAGATGTTTCGAAACATCACTGGTTACATCGCTTCACAATGTCTCAGTGGATGAGAGATGAGCGTGATACAAACGACACAAATCCCAACTGTTCCTGTACAATCATATACATCTGATGGCTTATATTTTCATCCTTTTATTTTTCAACATTTGTTTTGCAAACGTGCATCAGTTGAATAGCTGGAGCCCAATAAAAAGTTTCAGGCTTGCATTTTCGGCTGACTCCTGTTTTGAGCTTGTCGACCGACAACTTCATCGTGATAAACTGACTGCAACGAATTTTTACGATGGCGTCGTGTTAGATCTCTGGAAGGTGGTCTACAAGCATCCGGTTTGAGGGCTGAATCAGCCTCACAAACTTCGCACTCAACTAATGTTGAATGGGTTGAATCAGCCTCAAAGCTTGCACTCAACTAATTATGTCCCAACTATTATTCAACTGAACTGAAAAAAACGGTTATTTCACAAACTCATTCTTCTATGATATTTTTATAATGCCTTTAAACATTCCAAGTTATGATGATGCTTTGTCCAAGGCATTGTAGCACGTGAAAAAAAGCAAAACAAGAAAAAGGATGTGCACTGCTGGGTTGTCTACAAATGCACACAGACATAACCAACTATTTTGTCTTGGATCAACAATTCAATTGATGACTATTACTACATCTAGTCCTCAGCTAAAAATCCTCATGTTTAAAAAATAATACAATATCCTTTCCTATAAGTACAAAGATGGCCACCGAGACCGATCTTCTTTGAAAAAGTCCTCAACTACATCCTTTTAACATGAAGATGGCTAAAGAGCCCAGTCTTCGCTTTTAAAATTCCTCCGTTAATCATTCCTATAAACACGAAGATGGCTAAGGAGTCCAGTCTTCGCTTTTATGAAGTCCCAAGCTAAACATAGTAAAGTCATCAATTAAATGTGTTTTCTCCGCAACTATTTAGTTGGTCTGCAAGTGCAAATGTTGACTAGTGTGCGTTGCATCACGAGCGGCGATATTTCCTTTGATGGACAGGTTTATATGTTCCTTGAGTGTGACTTAGTTATTGTTACAAACCATCCATCGTAATATAAATGAAGACGTCTAACACAGTTATACATCCTTATGAATTTCTTTTTTAAGCACTCAAAGAATGATTTCACTGGGAATCGCAAATACATTTTGATCACCACATTAAGTGCAGAGATGAAAAACCTGCGAATTATCACACATTTTTACACAAACGTTTGTAGATATCCTCATTACAATTAAATAAAGATGTTTCGAAACATCACTGGTTACATCGCTTCACAATGTCTCAGTGGATGAGAGATGAGCGTGATACAAACGACACAAATCCCAACTGTTCCTGTACAATCATATACATCTGATGGCTTATATTTTCATCCTTTTTTTTTTCAACATTTGTTTTGCAAACGTGCATCAGTTGAATAGCTGGAGCCCAATAAAAAGTTTCAGGCTTGCATTTTCGGCTGACTCCTGTTTTGAGCTTGTCGACCGACAACTTCATCGTGATAAACTGACTGCAACGAATTTTTACGATGGCGTCGTGTTAGATCTCTGGAAGGTGGTCTACAAGCATCCGGTTTGAGGGCTGAATCAGCCTCACAAACTTCGCACTCAACTAATGTTGAATGGGTTGAATCAGCCTCAAAGCTTGCACTCAACTAATTATGTCCCAACTATTATTCAACTGAACTGAAAAAACCGGTTATTTCACAAACTCATTCTTCTATGATATTTTTATAATGCCTTTAAACATTCCAAGTTATGATGATGCTTTGTCCAAGGCATTGTAGCACGTGAAAAAAAGCAAATCAAGAAAAAGGATGTGCACTGCTGGGTTGTCTACAAATGCACACAGACATAACCAACTATTTTGTCTTGGATCAACAATTCAATTGATGACTATTACTACATCTAGTCCTCAGCTAAAAATCCTCATGTTTAAAAAATAATACAATATCCTTTCCTATAAGTACAAAGATGGCCACCGAGACCGATCTTCTTTGAAAAAGTCCTCAACTACATCCTTTTAACATGAAGATGGCTAAAGAGCCCAGTCTTCGCTTTTAAAATTCCTCCGTTAATCATTCCTATAAACACGAAGATGGCTAAGGAGTCCAGTCTTCGCTTTTAAAATTCCTCCGTTAATCATTCCTATAAACACGAAGATGGCTAAGGAGTCCAGTCTTCGCTTTTATGAAGTCCCAAGCTAAACATAGTAAAGTCATCAATTAAATGTGTTTTCTCCGCAACTATTTAGTTGGTCTGCAAGTGCAAATGTTGACTAGTGTGCGTTGCATCACGAGCGGCGATATTTCCTTTGATGGACAGGTTCATATGTTCCTTGAGTGTGACTTAATTATTGTTACAAACCATCCATCGGAATATAAATGAAGACGTCTAACACAGTTATACATCCTTATGAATTTCTTTTTTAAGCACTCGAAGAATGATTTCACTGGGAATCGCAAATACATTTTGATCACCACATTAAGTGCAGAGATGAAAAACCTGCGAATTATCACACATTTTTACACAAACGTTTGTAGATATCCTCATTACAATTAAATAAAGATGTTTCGAAACATCACTGGTTACATCGCTTCACAATGTCTCAGTGGATGAGAGATGAGCGTGATACAAACGACACAAATCCCAACTGTTCCTGTACAATCATATACATCTGATGGCTTATATTTTCATCCTTTTTTTTTTCAACATTTGTTTTGCAAACGTGCATCAGTTGAATAGCTGGAGCCCAATAAAAAGTTTCAGGCTTGCATTTTCGGCTGACTCCTGTTTTGAGCTTGTCGACCGACAACTTCATCGTGATAAACTGACTGCAACGAATTTTTACGATGGCGTCGTGTTAGATCTCTGGAAGGTGGTCTACAAGCATCCGGTTTGAGGGCTGAATCAGCCTCACAAACTTCGCACTCAACTAATGTTGAATGGGTTGAATCAGCCTCAAAGCTTGCACTCAACTAATTATGTCCCAACTATTATTCAACTGAACTGAAAAAACCGGTTATTTCACAAACTCATTCTTCTATGATATTTTTATAATGCCTTTAAACATTCCAAGTTATGATGATGCTTTGTCCAAGGCATTGTAGCACGTGAAAAAAAGCAAAACAAGAAAAAGGATGTGCACTGCTGGGTTGTCTACAAATGCACACAGACATAACCAACTATTTTGTCTTGGATCAACAATTCAATTGATGACTATTACTACATCTAGTCCTCAGCTAAAAATCCTCATGTTTAAAAAATAATACAATATCCTTTCCTATAAGTACAAAGATGGCCACCGAGACCGATCTTCTTTGAAAAAGTCCTCAACTACATCCTTTTAACATGAAGATGGCTAAAGAGCCCAGTCTTCGCTTTTAAAATTCCTCCGTTAATCATTCCTATAAACACGAAGATGGCTAAGGAGTCCAGTCTTCGCTTTTAAAATTCCTCCGTTAATCATTCCTATAAACACGAAGATGGCTAAGGAGTCCAGTCTTCGCTTTTAAAATTCCTCCGTTAATCATTCCTATAAACACGAAGATGGCTAAGGAGTCCAGTCTTCGCTTTTATGAAGTCCCAAGCTAAACATAGTAAAGTCATCAATTAAATGTGTTTTCTCCGCAACTATTTAGTTGGTCTGCAAGTGCAAATGTTGACTAGTGTGCGTTGCATCACGAGCGGCGATATTTCCTTTGATGGACAGGTTCATATGTTCCTTGAGTGTGACTTAATTATTGTTACAAACCATCCATCGGAATATAAATGAAGACGTCTAACACAGTTATACATCCTTATGAATTTCTTTTTTAAGCACTCGAAGAATGATTTCACTGGGAATCGCAAATACATTTTGATCACCACATTAAGTGCAGAGATGAAAAACCTGCGAATTATCACACATTTTTACACAAACGTTTGTAGATATCCTCATTACAATTAAATAAAGATGTTTCGAAACATCACTGGTTACATCGCTTCACAATGTCTCAGTGGATGAGAGATGAGCGTGATACAAACGACACAAATCCCAACTGTTCCTGTACAATCATATACATCTGATGGCTTATATTTTCATCCTTTTTTTTTTCAACATTTGTTTTGCAAACGTGCATCAGTTGAATAGCTGGAGCCCAATAAAAAGTTTCAGGCTTGCATTTTCGGCTGACTCCTGTTTTGAGCTTGTCGACCGACAACTTCATCGTGATAAACTGACTGCAACGAATTTTTACGATGGCGTCGTGTTAGATCTCTGGAAGGTGGTCTACAAGCATCCGGTTTGAGGGCTGAATCAGCCTCACAAACTTCGCACTCAACTAATGTTGAATGGGTTGAATCAGCCTCAAAGCTTGCACTCAACTAATTATGTCCCAACTATTATTCAACTGAACTGAAAAAACCGGTTATTTCACAAACTCATTCTTCTATGATATTTTTATAATGCCTTTAAACATTCCAAGTTATGATGATGCTTTGTCCAAGGCATTGTAGCACGTGAAAAAAAGCAAAACAAGAAAAAGGATGTGCACTGCTGGGTTGTCTACAAATGCACACAGACATAACCAACTTTTTTGTCTTGGATCAACAATTCAATTGATGACTATTACTACATCTAGTCCTCAGCTAAAAATCCTCATGTTTAAAAAATAATACAATATCCTTTCCTATAAGTACAAAGATGGCCACCGAGACCGATCTTCTTTGAAAAAGTCCTCAACTACATCCTTTTAACATGAAGATGGCTAAAGAGCCCAGTCTTCGCTTTTAAAATTCCTCCGTTAATCATTCCTATAAACACGAAGATGGCTAAGGAGTCCAGTCTTCGCTTTTATGAAGTCCCAAGCTAAACATAGTAAAGTCATCAATTAAATGTGTTTTCTCCGCAACTATTTAGTTGGTCTGCAAGTGCAAATGTTGACTAGTGTGCGTTGCATCACGAGCGGCGATATTTCCTTTGATGGACAGGTTCATATGTTCCTTGAGTGTGACTTAATTATTGTTACAAACCATCCATCGGAATATAAATGAAGACGTCTAACACAGATATACATCCTTATGAATTTCTTTTTTAAGCACTCAAAGAATGATTTCACTGGGAATCGCAAATACATTTTGATCACCACATTAAGTGCAGAGATGAAAAACCTGCGAATTATCACACATTTTTACACAAACGTTTGTAGATATCCTCATTACAATTAAATAAAGATGTTTCGAAACATCACTGGTTACATCGCTTCACAATGTCTCAGTGGATGAGAGATGAGCGTGATACAAACGACACAAATCCCAACTGTTCCTGTACAATCATATACATCTGATGGCTTATATTTTCATCCTTTTTTTTTTCAACATTTGTTTTGCAAACGTGCATCAGTTGAATAGCTGGAGCCCAATAAAAAGTTTCAGGCTTGCATTTTCGGCTGACTCCTGTTTTGAGCTTGTCGACCGACAACTTCATCGTGATAAACTGACTGCAACGAATTTTTACGATGGCGTCGTGTTAGATCTCTGGAAGGTGGTCTACAAGCATCCGGTTTGAGGGCTGAATCAGCCTCACAAACTTCGCACTCAACTAATGTTGAATGGGTTGAATCAGCCTCAAAGCTTGCACTCAACTAATTATGTCCCAACTATTATTCAACTGAACTGAAAAAACCGGTTATTTCACAAACTCATTCTTCTATGATATTTTTATAATGCCTTTAAACATTCCAAGTTATGATGATGCTTTGTCCAAGGCATTGTAGCACGTGAAAAAAAGCAAAACAAGAAAAAGGATGTGCACTGCTGGGTTGTCTACAAATGCACACAGACATAACCAACTATTTTGTCTTGGATCAACAATTCAATTGATGACTATTACTACATCTAGTCCTCAGCTAAAAATCCTCATGTTTAAAAAATAATACAATATCCTTTCCTATAAGTACAAAGATGGCCACCGAGACCGATCTTCTTTGAAAAAGTCCTCAACTACATCCTTTTAACATGAAGATGGCTAAAGAGCCCAGTCTTCGCTTTTAAAATTCCTCCGTTAATCATTCCTATAAACACGAAGATGGCTAAGGAGTCCAGTCTTCGCTTTTATGAAGTCCCAAGCTAAACATAGTAAAGTCATCAATTAAATGTGTTTTCTCCGCAACTATTTAGTTGGTCTGCAAGTGCAAATGTTGACTAGTGTGCGTTGCATCACGAGCGGCGATATTTCCTTTGATGGACAGGTTCATATGTTCCTTGAGTGTGACTTAATTATTGTTACAAACCATCCATCGGAATATAAATGAAGACGTCTAACACAGATATACATCCTTATGAATTTCTTTTTTAAGCACTCAAAGAATGAATTCACTGGGAATCGCAAATACATTTTGATCACCACATTAAGTGCAGAGATGAAAAACCTGCGAATTATCACACATTTTTACACAAACGTTTGTAGATATCCTCATTACAATTAAATAAAGATGTTTCGAAACATCACTGGTTACATCGCTTCACAATGTCTCAGTGGATGAGAGATGAGCGTGATACAAACGACACAAATCCCAACTGTTCCTGTACAATCATATACATCTGATGGCTTATATTTTCATCCTTTTATTTTTCAACATTTGTTTTGCAAACGTGCATCAGTTGAATAGCTGGAGCCCAATAAAAAGTTTCAGGCTTGCATTTTCGGCTGACTCCTGTTTTGAGCTTGTCGACCGACAACTTCATCGTGATAAACTGACTGCAACGAATTTTTACGATGGCGTCGTGTTAGATCTCTGGAAGGTGGTCTACAAGCATCCGGTTTGAGGGCTGAATCAGCCTCACAAACTTCGCACTCAACTAATGTTGAATGGGTTGAATCAGCCTCAAAGCTTGCACTCAACTAATTATGTCCCAACTATTATTCAACTGAACTGAAAAAACCGGTTATTTCACAAACTCATTCTTCTATGATATTTTTATAATGCCTTTAAACATTCCAAGTTATGATGATGCTTTGTCCAAGGCATTGTAGCACGTGAAAAAAAGCAAAACAAGAAAAAGGATGTGCACTGCTGGGTTGTCTACAAATGCACACAGACATAACCAACTATTTTGTCTTGGATCAACAATTCAATTGATGACTATTACTACATCTAGTCCTCAGCTAAAAATCCTCATGTTTAAAAAATAATACAATATCCTTTCCTATAAGTACAAAGATGGCCACCGAGACCGATCTTCTTTGAAAAAGTCCTCAACTACATCCTTTTAACATGAAGATGGCTAAAGAGCCCAGTCTTCGCTTTTAAAATTCCTCCGTTAATCATTCCTATAAACACGAAGATGGCTAAGGAGTCCAGTCTTCGCTTTTATGAAGTCCCAAGCTAAACATAGTAAAGTCATCAATTAAATGTGTTTTCTCCGCAACTATTTAGTTGGTCTGCAAGTGCAAATGTTGACTAGTGTGCGTTGCATCACGAGCGGCGATATTTCCTTTGATGGACAGGTTTATATGTTCCTTGAGTGTGACTTAGTTATTGTTACAAACCATCCATCGTAATATAAATGAAGACGTCTAACACAGTTATACATCCTTATGAATTTCTTTTTTAAGCACTCAAAGAATGATTTCACTGGGAATCGCAAATACATTTTGATCACCACATTAAGTGCAGAGATGAAAAACCTGCGAATTATCACACATTTTTACACAAACGTTTGTAGATATCCTCATTACAATTAAATAAAGATGTTTCGAAACATCACTGGTTACATCGCTTCACAATGTCTCAGTGGATGAGAGATGAGCGTGATACAAACGACACAAATCCCAACTGTTCCTGTACAATCATATACATCTGATGGCTTATATTTTCATCCTTTTATTTTTCAACATTTGTTTTGCAAACGTGCATCAGTTGAATAGCTGGAGCCCAATAAAAAGTTTCAGGCTTGCATTTTCGGCTGACTCCTGTTTTGAGCTTGTCGACCGACAACTTCATCGTGATAAACTGACTGCAACGAATTTTTACGATGGCGTCGTGTTAGATCTCTGGAAGGTGGTCTACAAGCATCCGGTTTGAGGGCTGAATCAGCCTCACAAACTTCGCACTCAACTAATGTTGAATGGGTTGAATCAGCCTCAAAGCTTGCACTCAACTAATTATGTCCCAACTATTATTCAACTGAACTGAAAAAACCGGTTATTTCACAAACTCATTCTTCTATGATATTTTTATAATGCCTTTAAACATTCCAAGTTATGATGATGCTTTGTCCAAGGCATTGTAGCACGTGAAAAAAAGCAAAACAAGAAAAAGGATGTGCACTGCTGGGTTGTCTACAAATGCACACAGACATAACCAACTATTTTGTCTTGGATCAACAATTCAATTGATGACTATTACTACATCTAGTCCTCAGCTAAAAATCCTCATGTTTAAAAAATAATACAATATCCTTTCCTATAAGTACAAAGATGGCCACCGAGACCGATCTTCTTTGAAAAAGTCCTCAACTACATCCTTTTAACATGAAGATGGCTAAAGAGCCCAGTCTTCGCTTTTAAAATTCCTCCGTTAATCATTCCTATAAACACGAAGATGGCTAAGGAGTCCAGTCTTCGCTTTTATGAAGTCCCAAGCTAAACATAGTAAAGTCATCAATTAAATGTGTTTTCTCCGCAACTATTTAGTTGGTCTGCAAGTGCAAATGTTGACTAGTGTGCGTTGCATCACGAGCGGCGATATTTCCTTTGATGGACAGGTTCATATGTTCCTTGAGTGTGACTTAATTATTGTTACAAACCATCCATCGGAATATAAATGAAGACGTCTAACACAGATATACATCCTTATGAATTTCTTTTTTAAGCACTCAAAGAATGAATTCACTGGGAATCGCAAATACATTTTGATCACCACATTAAGTGCAGAGATGAAAAACCTGCGAATTATCACACATTTTTACACAAACGTTTGTAGATATCCTCATTACAATTAAATAAAGATGTTTCGAAACATCACTGGTTACATCGCTTCACAATGTCTCAGTGGATGAGAGATGAGCGTGATACAAACGACACAAATCCCAACTGTTCCTGTACAATCATATACATCTGATGGCTTATATTTTCATCCTTTTATTTTTCAACATTTGTTTTGCAAACGTGCATCAGTTGAATAGCTGGAGCCCAATAAAAAGTTTCAGGCTTGCATTTTCGGCTGACTCCTGTTTTGAGCTTGTCGACCGACAACTTCATCGTGATAAACTGACTGCAACGAATTTTTACGATGGCGTCGTGTTAGATCTCTGGAAGGTGGTCTACAAGCATCCGGTTTGAGGGCTGAATCAGCCTCACAAACTTCGCACTCAACTAATGTTGAATGGGTTGAATCAGCCTCAAAGCTTGCACTCAACTAATTATGTCCCAACTATTATTCAACTGAACTGAAAAAACCGGTTATTTCACAAACTCATTCTTCTATGATATTTTTATAATGCCTTTAAACATTCCAAGTTATGATGATGCTTTGTCCAAGGCATTGTAGCACGTGAAAAAAAGCAAAACAAGAAAAAGGATGTGCACTGCTGGGTTGTCTACAAATGCACACAGACATAACCAACTATTTTGTCTTGGATCAACAATTCAATTGATGACTATTACTACATCTAGTCCCTCAGCTAAAAATCCTCATGTTTAAAAAATAATACAATATCCTTTCCTATAAGTACAAAGATGGCCACCGAGACCGATCTTCTTTGAAAAAGTCCTCAACTACATCCTTTTAACATGAAGATGGCTAAAGAGCCCAGTCTTCGCTTTTAAAATTCCTCCGTTAATCATTCCTATAAACACGAAGATGGCTAAGGAGTCCAGTCTTCGCTTTTATGAAGTCCCAAGCTAAACATAGTAAAGTCATCAATTAAATGTGTTTTCTCCGCAACTATTTAGTTGGTCTGCAAGTGCAAATGTTGACTAGTGTGCGTTGCATCACGAGCGGCGATATTTCCTTTGATGGACAGGTTTATATGTTCCTTGAGTGTGACTTAGTTATTGTTACAAACCATCCATCGTAATATAAATGAAGACGTCTAACACAGTTATACATCCTTATGAATTTCTTTTTTAAGCACTCAAAGAATGATTTCACTGGAATCGCAAATACATTTTGATCACCACATTAAGTGCAGAGATGAAAAAACCTGCGAATTATCACACATTTTTACACAAACGTTTGTAGATATCCTCATTACAATTAAATAAAGATGTTTCGAAACATCACTGGTTACATCGCTTCACAATGTCTCAGTGGATGAGAGATGAGCGTGATACAAACGACACAAATCCCAACTGTTCCTGTACAATCATATACATCTGATGGCTTATATTTTCATCCTTTTATTTTTCAACATTTGTTTTGCAAACGTGCATCAGTTGAATAGCTGGAGCCCAATAAAAAGTTTCAGGCTTGCATTTTCGGCTGACTCCTGTTTTGAGCTTGTCGACCGACAACTTCATCGTGATAAACTGACTGCAAACGAATTTTTACGATGGCGTCGTGTTAGATCTCTGGAAGGTGGTCTACAAGCATCCGGTTTGAGGGCTGAATCAGCCTCACAAACTTCGCACTCAACTAATGTTGAATGGGTTGAATCAGCCTCAAAGCTTGCACTCAACTAATTATGTCCCAACTATTATTCAACTGAACTGAAAAAACCGGTTATTTCACAAACTCATTCTTCTATGATATTTTTATAATGCCTTTAAACATTCCAAGTTATGATGATGCTTTGTCCAAGGCATTGTAGCACGTGAAAAAAAGCAAAACAAGAAAAAGGATGTGCACTGCTGGGTTGTCTACAAATGCACACAGACATAACCAACTATTTTGTCTTGGATCAACAATTCAATTGATGACTATTACTACATCTAGTCCTCAGCTAAAAATCCTCATGTTTAAAAAAATAACAATATCCTTTCCTATAAGTACAAAGATGGCCACCGAGACCGATCTTCTTTGAAAAAAGTCCTCAACTACATCCTTTTAACATGAAGATGGCTAAAGAGCCCAGTCTTCGCTTTTAAAATTCCTCCGTTAATCATTCCTATAAACACGAAGATGGCTAAGGAGTCCAGTCTTCGCTTTTATGAAGTCCCAAGCTAAACATAGTAAAGTCATCAATTAAATGTGTTTTCTCCGCAACTATTTAGTTGGTCTGCAAGTGCAAATGTTGACTAGTGTGCGTTGCATCACGAGCGGCGATATTTCCTTTGATGGACAGGTTCATATGTTCCCTTGAGTGTGACTTAGTTATTGTTACAAACCATCCATCGTAATATAAATGAAGACGTCTAACACAGTTATACATCCTTATGAATTTCTTTTTTAAGCACTCAAAGAATGATTTCACTGGGAATCGCAAATACATTTTGATCACCACATTAAGTGCAGAGATGAAAAACCTGCGAATTATCACACATTTTTACACAAACGTTTGTAGATATCCTCATTACAATTAAATAAAGATGTTTCGAAACATCACTGGTTACATCGCTTCACAATGTCTCAGTGGATGAGAGATGAGCGTGATACAAACGACACAAATCCCAACTGTTCCTGTACAATCATATACATCTGATGGCTTATATTTTCATCCTTTTTTTTTTCAACATTTGTTTTGCTAACGTGCATCAGTTGAATAGCTGGAGCCCAATAAAAAGTTTCAGGCTTGCATTTTCGACTGACTCCTGTTTTGAGCTTGTCGACCGACAACTTCATCGTGATAAACTGACTGCAACGAATTTTTACGATGGCGTCGTGTTAGATCTCTGGAAGGTGGTCTACAAGCATCCGGTTTGAGGGCTGAATCAGCCTCACAAACTTCGCACTCAACTAATGTTGAATGGGTTGAATCAGCCTCAAAGCTTGCACTCAACTAATTATGTCCCAACTATTATTCAACTGAACTGAAAAAAACCGGTTATTTCACAAACTCATTCTTCTATGATATTTTTATAATGCCTTTAACATTCCAAGTTATGATGATGCTTTGTCCAAGGCATTGTAGCACGTGAAAAAAAGCAAAACAAGAAAAAGGATGTGCACTGCTGGGTTGTCTACAAATGCACACAGACATAACCAACTATTTTGTCTTGGATCAACAATTCAATTGATGACTATTACTACATCTAGTCCTCAGCTAAAAATCCTCATGTTTAAAAAAATAATACAATATCCTTTCCTATAAGTACAAAGATGGCCACCGAGACCGATCTTCTTTGAAAAAGTCCTCAACTACATCCTTTTAACATGAAGATGGCTAAAGAGCCCAGTCTTCGCTTTAAAAATTCCTCCGTTAATCATTCCTATAAACACGAAGATGGCTAAGGAGTCCCAGTCTTCGCTTTTAAAATTCCTCCGTTAATCATTCCTATAAACACGAAGATGGCTAAGGAGTCCAGTCTTCGCTTTTAAAATTCCTCCGTTAATCATTCCTATAAACACGAAGATGGCTAAGGAGTCCAGTCTTCGCTTTTATGAAGTCCCAAGCTAAACATAGTAAAGTCATCAATTAAATGTGTTTTCTCCGCAACTATTTAGTTGGTCTGCAAGTGCAAATGTTGACTAGTGTGCGTTGCATCACGAGCGGCGATATTTCCTTTGATGGACAGGTTCATATGTTCCTTGAGTGTGACTTAGTTATTGTTACAAACCATCCATCGTAATATAAATGAAGACGTCTAACACAGTTATACATCCTTATGAATTTCTTTTTTAAGCACTCAAAGAATGATTTCACTGGGAATCGCAAATACATTTTGATCACCACATTAAGTGCAGAGATGAAAAACCTGCGAATTATCACACATTTTTACACAAACGTTTGTAGATATCCTCATTACAATTAAATAAAGATGTTTCGAAACATCACTGGTTACATCGCTTCACAATGTCTCAGTGGATGAGAGATGAGCGTGATACAAACGACACAAATCCCAACTGTTCCTGTACAATCATATACATCTGATGGCTTATATTTTCATCCTTTTATTTTTCAACATTTGTTTTGCAAACGTGCATCAGTTGAATAGCTGGAGCCCAATAAAAAGTTTCAGGCTTGCATTTTCGGCTGACTCCTGTTTTGAGCTTGTCGACCGACAACTTCATCGTGATAAACTGACTGCAACGAATTTTTACGATGGCGTCGTGTTAGATCTCTGGAAGGTGGTCTACAAGCATCCGGTTTGAGGGCTGAATCAGCCTCACAAACTTCGCACTCAACTAATGTTGAATGGGTTGAATCAGCCTCAAAGCTTGCACTCAACTAATTATGTCCCAACTATTATTCAACTGAACTGAAAAAACCGGTTATTTCACAAACTCATTCTTCTATGATATTTTTATAATGCCTTTAAACATTCCAAGTTATGATGATGCTTTGTCCAAGGCATTGTAGCACGTGAAAAAAAGCAAAACAAGAAAAAGGATGTGCACTGCTGGGTTGTCTACAAATGCACACAGACATAACCAACTATTTTGTCTTGGATCAACAATTCAATTGATGACTATTACTACATCTAGTCCTCAGCTAAAAAATCCTCATGTTTAAAAAATAATACAATATCCTTTCCTATAAGTACAAAGATGGCCACCGAGACCGATCTTCTTTGAAAAAGTCCTCAACTACATCCTTTTAACATGAAGATGGCTAAAGAGGCCCAGTCTTCGCTTTTAAAATTCCTCCGTTAATCATTCCTATAAACACGAAGATGGCTAAGGAGTCCAGTCTTCGCTTTTATGAAGTCCCAAGCTAAACATAGTAAAGTCATCAATTAAATGTGTTTTCTCCGCAACTATTTAGTTGGTCTGCAAGTGCAAATGTTGACTAGTGTGCGTTGCATCACGAGCGGCGATATTTCCTTTGATGGACAGGTTTATATGTTCCTTGAGTGTGACTTAGTTATTGTTACAAACCATCCATCGTAATATAAATGAAGACGTCTAACACAGTTATACATCCTTATGAATTTCTTTTTTAAGCACTCAAAGAATGATTTCACTGGGAATCGCAAATACATTTTGATCACCACATTAAGTGCAGAGATGAAAAACCTGCGAATTATCACACATTTTTACACAAACGTTTGTAGATATCCTCATTACAATTAAATAAAGATGTTTCGAAACATCACTGGTTACATCGCTTCACAATGTCTCAGTGGATGAGAGATGAGCGTGATACAAACGACACAAATCCCAACTGTTCCTGTACAATCATATACATCTGATGGCTTATATTTTCATCCTTTTATTTTTCAACATTTGTTTTGCAAACGTGCATCAGTTGAATAGCTGGAGCCCAATAAAAAGTTTCAGGCTTGCATTTTCGGCTGACTCCTGTTTTGAGCTTGTCGACCGACAACTTCATCGTGATAAACTGACTGCAACGAATTTTTACGATGGCGTCGTGTTAGATCTCTGGAAGGTGGTCTACAAGCATCCGGTTTGAGGGCTGAATCAGCCTCACAAACTTCGCACTCAACTAATGTTGAATGGGTTGAAATCAGCCTCAAAGCTTGCACTCAACTAATTATGTCCCAACTATTATTCAACTGAACTGAAAAAACCGGTTATTTCACAAACTCATTCTTCTATGATATTTTTATAATGCCTTTAAACATTCCAAGTTATGATGATGCTTTGTCCAAGGCATTGTAGCACGTGAAAAAAAGCAAAACAAGAAAAAGGATGTGCACTGCTGGGTTGTCTACAAATGCACACAGACATAACCAACTATTTTGTCTTGGATCAACAATTCAATTGATGACTATTACTACATCTAGTCCTCAGCTAAAAATCCTCATGTTTAAAAAATAATACAATATCCTTTCCTATAAGTACAAAGATGGCCACCGAGACCGATCTTCTTTGAAAAAGTCCTCAACTACATCCTTTTAACATGAAGATGGCTAAAGAGCCCAGTCTTCGCTTTTAAAATTCCTCCGTTAATCATTCCTATAAACACGAAGATGGCTAAGGAGTCCAGTCTTCGCTTTTATGAAGTCCCAAGCTAAACATAGTAAAGTCATCAATTAAATGTGTTTTCTCCGCAACTATTTAGTTGGTCTGCAAGTGCAAATGTTGACTAGTGTGCGTTGCATCACGAGCGGCGATATTTCCTTTGATGGACAGGTTCATATGTTCCTTGAGTGTGACTTAGTTATTGTTACAAACCATCCATCGTAATATAAATGAAGACGTCTAACACAGTTATACATCCTTATGAATTTCTTTTTTAAGCACTCAAAGAATGATTTCACTGGGAATCGCAAATACATTTTGATCACCACATTAAGTGCAGAGATGAAAAACCTGCGATTATCACACATTTTTACACAAACGTTTGTAGATATCCTCATTACAATTAAATAAAGATGTTTCGAAACATCACTGGTTACATCGCTTCACAATGTCTCAGTGGATGAGAGATGAGCGTGATACAAACGACACAAATCCCAACTGTTCCTGTACAATCATATACATCTGATGGCTTATATTTTCATCCTTTTTTTTTTTCAACATTTGTTTTGCTAACGTGCATCAGTTGAATAGCTGGAGCCCAATAAAAAGTTTCAGGCTTGCATTTTCGACTGACTCCTGTTTTGAGCTTGTCGACCGACAACTTCATCGTGATAAACTGACTGCAACGAATTTTTACGATGGCGTCGTGTTAGATCTCTGGAAGGTGGTCTACAAGCATCCGGTTTGAGGGCTGAATCAGCCTCACAAACTTCGCACTCAACTAATGTTGAATGGGTTGAATCAGCCTCAAAGCTTGCACTCAACTAATTATGTCCCAACTATTATTCAACTGAACTGAAAAAACCGGTTATTTCACAAACTCATTCTTCTATGATATTTTTATAATGCCTTTAAACATTCCAAGTTATGATGATGCTTTGTCCAAGGCATTGTAGCACGTGAAAAAAAGCAAA